>OU503042.1:25385249-25441938 GCA_912172775.2 Fraxinus pennsylvanica | reverse complement strand
ATATATATACATGTTCTCTATTAGCATAACATAAAAGGAAAGTTGTACAACTCAGCATAACAACCAAAACAAAAGGAATCATGAGCTTCTACTATTCTTAGCCAAGCTGGTGTCGTGCAGCATGTGAATTTAGTATGGAGCAATTACTTGCATTGCCAACTCCTGCAGTATTTGTATGCTGTGATACCCCCCACAAGATAGAGAATTACTATTCCCATCTTGAGCAAATGAGGAGTAAGAATGGGAGAAGGTAAAGCTTTGGTGAGAAGTTCTGCAAGCTGAAGGTGAGTAGAGACATGGGAAATTTCCATAGATCCATCAAGAATTTTATCTCGAATTAGATGACAATCTAATTCAATATGTTTTGTGCACTCATGGAAAACATGATTGGCAGCAATATGAAGAGCTACGTGGTTATCGCAGAAAAGTTGAGCAGCTTGAGGGTGTGAAACTTGAAGGTTTGTGAGAAGATATCTAAGCCAAGTAAGTTCCGAGCTTGTTGTTGCCATGGCTCTATATTCCGCCTCAGCTAAGGATTGTGAAACTATTGTCTGTTTCTTTTATCTCCAAAAGAGAAGAGAGCTCCCTAATAGAATACAATAGCCAGTTATTGACCGTCGAGTATCAAGATTAGAGGCCCAATGTGAATAACAATAAGCTAGGAATTGAAGAGAGGAACTAGCAGAGAAGAAAATGCCTTGCCTATGAATTGTTTTGATGCATCTTAGAATCTTATAAGTTGCAGCTAAATGAGTAGAAGTGGGAATGGGCATTAATTAATTGAGAGCATTAATCGCATAACAAATATCTGGACAAGTTATAGTTAGATAAGGCAATCTCCCAATCAGCCCGTGATAGATAGAAGCATCCTTCAACACGGTGCCATTCTCTTTATTGAGTTTCAAGTTTAGGTCCATGGGAATTCGAATGGGTTTAGAACCCAAAGTTCCTGAATCAGTAAGTATGTCAAGGGCATACTTACGTTGAGAGATATGGATACCTTGAAAGGAAAACAAGCCACCTCAATGCTAAGAAAATAGTGAAGGGGACCCATGTCTTTAATTTTGAATTGGTCATTCAAGAAGTCCTTCACAATAGCAATGGTATATGCGGAATCACTAGCCACAAGTATATCATCAACATACACTAAAAGAACTATCAGAAGATTTAATGAAAACACCATAGTCAGCATTGGACTGAGAGAAACCAAAAACCGAGTAAGCATGATGTAAGTTTAGCATACATTGCCTAGGTGCATTCTTCAAACCATATAGACCTTTTAAGAGCTTGCAAACCAGATTAGGCCCTCATTTCTTATAGCCAGGTGGCTTGGTCATGTAAATTCCTTTAAATCTCCATGAAAGGCGGGATTATTCACATCAAATTGATGCAAATGCCAACCTCAAATTGCTACAATGGAAAGTAGACACCTAACTGTCACCATCTTTGCTCTCCGTGAAATAGATTCGGTATAATAAATTCCTTGTTGGGTGTATCCCTTGACAACCAAATGGGCTTTTAACCGTTCCACACTTCCATCTGAATTGTATTTAACCTTGTATACATACTTGTAGTCAAAAGGCTCCTTTCCAGGAGGTAAATAAGTGAGAACCCAAGTGTTGTTTTGGTCTAAGGCATTCAATTCAGCATCCATGGTTGATCACCAGTTAGGATCTTTCACTGCTTGAGCATAAGTGGTAATTTCGACAATGGTAAAAATATAAGAAGAGAAAGCCTTAAAGGAAAGAGAGAAATGATCATATAATAAATAATCATATACGAAAAAATGAGAAGGTAGAAGGCGGAGCTCATACCTGAACCTGTGAGAAGAATGAGGGGGGCTAAGTTAGCTTGTTGAAGATGGAGGGTCAGATGAGGAAGTAGAATCAGGGGAAGAATCAAGTACATTTGGAGATGGAGATGTGGAAATTTTTGTATAATCAAGAAGGTCAGGAAAAGGATAAGTAAAAACAAGTTGAGACTCAATCCCAAAAGAAAAACTGGTACTTTGTGGAGGAGAAGTGATGAGCAGAGGGAAAAGAAAGGAAAAAAAAAACATGCTCATGAAAAAATAACATTTCTAGAGATAAATGTAGTATTGGTTGTGAGATCTAAAAGTTGGTAACCCTTAACTTCATAAGGTAGCTTAAGAAGATACATTGTCCACCTCAAAGATCAAACTTTTTGTGGCCATGTGAGATAGTAGTGGCTTAGCAAAGACAACCAAATATGCGAAGGTGGGTGTAGGTAGGCTTGGCAGAAAACAAGACTTCATATGGCGATTTATTATCAAGTAAAGGTGTTGGAGTTCTGTTAATAATATACATAGCTATGAGGATGAAATCATTCTAAAAATAGAGGGGTAAATTGGATTGAAAACGCGAAGATCTAGCTACATTGAGAATGTGTTTGTGCTTCCTCTCAAATCTTCCATTTTGTTGAGAAGTCTTTACACATGACCTTTGATGGATAATGCCCTTTTTGTTGAAGAATTCAGGCATTTGAACCTCAATTCCATTGTCACTTCGAAGGACTTTGATTTTAGTGGCAAATTGAATCTCAATAAGGTTGTAGAAAGATTCAAGGAACTTTCTAGTTTTAGACTTAGTTTGAAGGAGATAAACCCAAGTAGTGCGTGAAAAATCATCCACTATGGTTAAGAAAAATCGAGTTCCAACATAAGCAGGTGTTCAACAAGGCCCCCAAAGATCACAATGTATCAAATCAAATAAGGCACATGATTTATGAGGGCTAATAAGAAAGGGAATGTTATGTTTAGTAATGGGACAAACAGAATAAGGAGCACTTGCATTAGTATTAAAATTGACTTTTACAGTAGGATCATCGATTAAAACAAGCCTAGAATTTGAAGCATGACCAAGACGACAATGCCACATGTCATAAACATAACTAATAGTTCTAACAGAAGCTTAAATAGATGGAAATAAAAAGGGTTCAGAAGATAAAGCTGCTGCAAAGGCATTTGGAGGAACTTCCACAGATGATAAATGATAGAGGCTACTCTTGAGCTCACCTATCCCAATCGTGGTCCAAGTAGAAAGGTCCTGGATAAATCAGAAATTAGACAAGAAAATTAAACAACAATTGAGAGATTCCATGAGTATTTTAATAGAAAGTAAGTTGTATGAAAATGATGGAGCACACAAAACATTTGTAAGAAGAATATTTTTGGTTATTTGAACATTACCCAAATGAGTAACAGGAATAGAAGCACCATGATGTAGGGGAAGATTATACGAAAGACAAAAATCTCACAAAAAAATACTTGTTGAATAATCATCTCCAAGTTGAGCTCCTAGAGATGTTTAACCAGTTGAATAGGTAGAATATTGATGCAGGGGAAGACTATAGGAAAGACAAAAATCTCACAAAAAGAATTTCAATCATGAGAAATTCAAGGAAAAATTTTATTTCATTCAAAATTGAGCTGCCTCAAAGGGCGTACAACGTTTAAATAGCGAAACTCTAAAAAGAATCGGAAAGAAATTACCTAATAATAAAAAATATTATATTTTTCCAAAAATGAAAAAAATTGAGATAATGACGTATCTTGATTCTCCTAATCATCAGGATCATCCCCCTACAAACGTAAATCAAATCCGAGNCCAAGAAGTCCTCATGAAATTCCTCTAGCAATGACTGAATCCTGCGAGTGACCTCCTGCTCACTGTCATCTGACTTTTCCACCAGCACATACGCTATCCCATATCCTTCCATATTTGTCTCGAACTTCACTCTGGTCAGTAAATTGGCATCATCCCCAACTGTTTTTACTAAGCCCTTATTTGAAAACAACACACTTTTCTTTTCCCCAATAGTACACGTCGACATGAAGAGATTAGTACTCAACCAGTCAATGTTATTTTCCAGGGAAGTCAGAAAACTTCGCCTCACCACCAATGCCTGACCCACGTCAAGAACCCCAAACTCCTTCTTCTCTACTACTTCTTCTACTCCTTCACTGTCAAATACAGACGGACCATAATAATCAAACTCTTCCCCCTCTGTTACTTCTGCAGTGTCTTCGTTGTCAAATACACGCGGACATTCATAATCAAACTCTTCCTCCTCTATTGCTTCTTCAATGTCTTCATTGTCAAATACAGGTGAACCTTCATAATCAAAATCTTCCTCCTCTGTTACTTCTTCAATGTCTTCATTGTCAAATGCAGGTAGACCGTCATAATCAAACTCTTCCTCCTTTATTATTTCTTCAATGTCTTCAATCGTGAAATCCTGAATATTATGATCACGATGTTGGACTTCCTCAATCGGAACCTGCCCACGACGACCACGACCTCTAGGCGCATGTTGCTGCTGCATAAGTGCAGCAACTTGCTGTGTCAGCAACTCCACTTGTTGACGTAGTTGTGCGATTTTATCACGTCTATGTATCTCCTCTACTAGGGCTTCACATGCTTCTTGACGTCTCCTTAACGGCATGGTGAAGGAACGATTTCGGCTCTGATACCAACTGAAGAAAGGGAAGAATATAGGAAAGACAAAAATCTCACAAAAAGAATTTCAATCATGAGAAATTCAAGGAAAACCTTATTTCATTCAAAACTGAGCTGCCTCAAATGGCTTACAACGTTTAAATAGCNAATAAATTACCTAATAATAAAAAATATTATATTTTTTCAAAAATGAAAAAAATTAAGATAATGACGAATCTTGATTCTCCTAATCATTAGGATTATCCTACAACAAACGGAAATCAAATCCGAGTTTATTTGATTAAGATATTGTCAAAATAAAAATTACTATAAACGACAAAAACGCTTAATTGAAAGCCTAAACGATGGAATTTGTCCAAAATTTAAAGTGCATCAGGGCCAAAGGCCCTAAGTTGTGATCATTGGTCCGTTTCCAATCAAATTAGACTAGCAATTGCCAAAAACGAACAAACCCGAAATTAAATGAAATTATTATTTTGCCTTCATCACACAATTAGGTAATTTTACTTAATATGAATCCCCTAAAATTACGGAGGAAAAATAAGAAGTGCTATATGTTAGTGAATGGTGAATGACCCTACATGGTTCACACAAGGAGAACAGTGGAAATGTCTTTATGCTGAAACAAAGACATTAGTTTTTGATATTGTTCCTTAAAAAAACCCACTTTATCATGGATTTTCTCCGATTTGGAGTCTATCGATGAACTGGTTTGATTAGCAGAAGACCCAATCATTTTTCCCTTAAACAATTTGTGTCAAGGAGGATAATTTTATATCTTATAACATTTCGCAATGCCATGTCTAGTCTGATTACAGTAAGTACAAAGAGGTGAGAGGTTGTGCATTGCCTATCTTGAAGCAATTGTCGAGAGTGTGCCCGTGTATTTGACAATGACTGCAATATGGTCCCTCATTTCTTCCATTCGAAAATGATTTAGCAGTAGATTTGTAATTGGAATGGAAAGTTTTGGAGATTAGGGCCATAGTCTTCGGATTTGGGAAGGCATAGATGATATTTTGTTGTTGTTCTTGCTGTTGAACAAGGAAACAAACTTTGTTGATGTGGGGAATAGATCAAGGAGCATAATATGATCTATAGCATTTGTGTATCTATCGTTTAATCCCATGAGAAATTGAATGACATTATCCCTTTGATACCTTTCATTGATGACAACCAACTTTCCACAATTACAAGCTAGTATAGGGTCGTAAACAACAAGTTCGTCTTATAAAGTTTTAAGTTTTTCTAAATAAATACTTACAGGGTCATCCTCTTGTCGCAGACTAGCTAGATTTCTCTTCAATTGAAAAACTCAAGGACCATTCTGCTAAGTGAAGCTAACCCAGAGCTCATTCCAAACATCATGTGCATCATCCACAAAGGCGATACTCGTTTTTACTATATCCAGGACACAACCGCACCTCTCCCAATCATCGAAGAGAGGATCTTCAAGATCAATGAGTTTAACAAGGCTTCCATCGATGAAGCCAATCTTGTTTCTCGCTCGAAGAGCTCGGCGCATAGCTTGTAACCATGTGACATAGTTGTTGCAGTATGCAAATCAGTAACAAGTATAACAGTAGTGCTATCCCCATGGTCAACTCGATAAAGATTATTTGTGTTAGTAAAATTAAGGAAAACAGAATTGGGTTTTGGATTCATGTTTGAATTTGGAGCAACAAAATTTAATTCAGCAGGAGAAACTTGAGAATTAGTTGATTTTTCTTCCATGGCAAAAATAAAGGGTCAACTCTATCGCTCTGATACCATGTAAGAAAAGAAGGAAGAAGAAGTATTGCAGCCACGAGAGAAAAATTAATCTGCTGTGTATATTATTATTGGATTGAATTAATTCTATACAAAGAAATTATGTGTGTGTGTGTGTGTGTATATATGTATATGTATGTTCTCTATCAGCATAATAGAAAAGGAAAGTTGTACAACTCAACTTAACAATCAAAACAAAAGGAACTAGAAGCTTCTAGCATTCCTAGCCAAGCTGATGTCGTGCAGCATGTGAATTTGGTATGGAACCAGAATGTGATTTTGGTATGGAGCCATTACTTGTATTGCCAACTACATCATTTGTATGCTGTGATATCTACTACGTATTGGAACACACACACGAAATTAATTACTATTAAGGTTCGAAAACCTATTGGCAATCTCTTAAAAGACTAGAGACCATTTACAAATGAATATAACCTTATCTTCATCCCATTTAATGTGAAATATAATCTTATAAATATGAAATCAATTATGCATGTTGTTACCCCCCTCGTTTCGAGGGTTGCAGAAGGATGGCCACGTGGCAAGCCACGTGTAGGGCAGTCAGAAAATAGCAGAGGACAACCAAGTGGGTCGGAAGCCCCGCGAAGGAAATGGGCCGATGCCCTTCGTCAATAAATAAACATTTTCTATATAGCCTCGGCATGAAGCGCATCCTCAAGGACGACACAATGCGTGATCCGAGGTCTTCTTGGTGTCTTCTGAGGGTCATGAACTCGACGTTGCCTTGAGAAGATTCGAAGATCTTTTTGGATTGATTGATGAGATGTCTACAATAAAGTGAGCAGTCGTATTTAATGTCCGCCTGTCACTAGAGTGGCTGACCTTCGGTCAAACATTAAATGCGATGATTAGACAGCGACGTGAAGCCTCAGCTTAGGAGATGTCCCCACGTGGATCTGATCTAACGATCGCCACGTCTGCCAGAATTGTATAAATGATTCGTTTCTGTGTTCATAGAAGGGGGATTTTTTCGGACGACAAAGAAAGAGAGAAGAAAAAGAAGAAAAGCCTGAGTGTTGTCAAAAATCAAGAAAACACTTGGATTCACACCATATCTATCCTTCCACATATTCCATTATAGAGGAAGAATTTGTTCAAAAAGTGGGAAGCAACCCGGAAATCATTGTTAGTGTGATTTCCCTCCTATATTATTACCGGAACCCAAACATCTTTGTCTCTTGCCAGAAAGTATCTCCCACGTTCATGAACAGTAAGGCCACCGATTGCATTCCGGTAGAAACGTGCCGGAACCGTACTTGACATGGCAATAGTGGACTCGGTATCTGTTGAGCTCATTTTTTGGGGTCAACACATGTTAAATTAAATTCTCGCGACACTCAAATCAATACGCCTTTGTGCGAGTTCAAACTAACTAAGTCGGTTAATGACAAGTGTTTGAATTAAATAACATAGAAAATAATTATAGTTTGTCAATATTAGCAATTTTTGGTCGGACAGGTCCCACCACTGGCGCCAAGAACGTTGAAGTGACCAGTTGGACAATTGGATATGGCCATCCATAGTACACAAAGAGACGGAGAAGGCCATTCACAATTGGATGCTGCAAATATTGTATTTATGTTCAACCTTTATGTCACCATACTGGAAGTACAAACTTGCCAAGATGTCGAAACCCACTGTTTAATTTTCTTTTTCTCTCTTTTTTTGGGTAAACAAGTAAATAAATATACTCAGTAAAGACAAGTCAAGCTACTAAATATCTTCCGGATCTTACAGCCATCTACACTAAAATCAAATTCAAACTTTAGAGTGTAATCGGCTACCTTCCACTTTTTTATAATCCAATAGACTCACATGTCTTGTCTTGCAAAATCTAACAAGTTTTAGGAGTACATAAAAGTGCCAACAATTTTAGAAATAAAGGAAAATGAGAGAGAAATAAATAATTTTTAAATTAAATTTGTTTTCCATTTTTTCTTTTAATTTATTTCACTAACGGACTTTTCTCTTCCCTAATCAAATTTATATAAAATATAAAATAGAAAAAATGATTTTCCTATAAATTTCAAATTTCGAAAAGTTTTGGTTGATCGGATTAATTACTGAGTGGACCCATTAGTATTTTGGGCATTTTGCAGTACTCACTATCTATCATTGAAAACATGATCACGCATATTATTATTATTATTATCTTCTTTCCTCATAATTTAGTACAAACTCTTTTATATGTTTAAGTTGTGAAAGAGTACAAAAACGGTGACGATTTTAAGCTCGTCATAAAAGAACATCCAAGACTAGAAGTAGATAGAGTGATAAAATCAAGGAAAGGAAGCTGAAATTATTGAAATGCAAATTGACAGAATGCAGGAAGAAAAACAGAGATAAAAGCTGAAAATAAAGGAATTAAAATAGAAGGCAGGAATCAGGAGATAAGCCTACTGAATAGCAGGGAAGATGAAGAATTATTTCATTCATTCAAGTTTAAGGAAATTACAAGGCATTCTATTCTATTTATAGAGGAAATATGTAACAAATTATCTAACTAACTAACAAGATAACAAACCAAGGAAGGAACTAGAATATGCTAGAATAAGCTGGGACTGGAACGTGCAACTTGCTGTGACTGATTTGCTGGTAAACATGCTGATGGTCTTGCTGTTGCTTCGTAAACTGGAGACATGCTGGTGAATTGGAGTTGCTGAAGGTGAGCTGGTGTTTTGCATGTTGAACTAGTGAGATGAGTTTAATATTCCAACACTCCCCCCTCAAGATGGGAGTAGAGATGCAATCAAGGAGCATCTTGTTTCGAATCAATTTCAATTTTCTTCATCACAGACACTTCGTCTGCCTTTTTTTTCGAGTTTATCTTCCTTCTCCTTTTGAGAAGGAATTTCTTCAAAATCTTCATTCAAAATCTTCATCACTTAGAAGATAAAATCAATTTGAGAAGCCTGTCGTTCCAGCAGGTTCCATATTCATTTTCCAGTTTCTATAGTTCTCAGTTTCTGTTTTCTGCACTACAGCAGATTCTCAGTTTTGCAGACGATTCGTCTGGAAATCAATTCAGAATTAATAGCAGATGACCTTTCTGGTAATTGATTTGCCATCCTCAATCTTCAAAGAAGAAGAAATTCGTTTCGACATTTCGTCGAGCATTTAGTGAACCAAGTCACTATCTTGTTTTTCTGGTAATCTGTTTTTGATTTTGGGAATTTTTTTTTTTTTTTTGATAGATTCAATTTAAAAATGATAAAGAAGAAGATGAATTGTAGATGGAAGGATCTAAACCTGCTCTGATACCATGATAAAATCAAGGAAGGGAAGCTGAAATTATTGAAATGCAAATTGACAGAATGCAGGAAGAAAAATAGAGATAAAAGCTGAAAATGAAGGAACTAAAATAGAAGGCAGGAATCGGAAGATAAGCCTGCTGAATAGCAGGGAAGATGAAGAATTATTTCATTCATTCAAGTTTAAGGAAATTACAAGGCATTCTATTCTATTTATAGAGGAAATAGGTAACAAATTATCTAACTAACTAACAAGATAACAAACCAAGGAAGGAACTAGAATATGATAGAATAAGCTGGGACTGGAACGTGCAACTTGCTGGTGACTGGTTTGCTGTTAAACATGCTGATGGTCTTACTGTTGGTTCGTAAACTGGAGACATGCTGGTGAACTGGAGTTGCTGAAGGTAAGTTGGTGTTTTGCATGTTGAATTGGTGAGATGAGTTTAATATTCCAACATAGAGGTCGTTAAAAATATTGGTTGTTGTTCTCTTTTGAAGCTTTAAGCCATTTTACTTCGGTCAAATCCTAATGGATTTCAGTTGGACTTAAGAGTCTTGTACTCAGCTCCTGTTTGACGTTCACTTACTAAAATTTATTTTTCCACAAACTCATTTTCAATCAGACGTTCAATGAGATTCTCAATTTTCATCAAAATTTAATAAAAAAATGATTTTTAGCGAGAGGAAGTTGGGGTTTACTAGCTGCTAATATTTTATTAGTAGCATGAGTTGAAAAAAAGGCAGAAAATCCACCACACGAGGCGGTACCTTCATCTGGTACCACACATGCAGAAAAAACAGACATTGAAATCCAACAAATTAATTTGGCTATGGAAAAATGGACCACAACAGACAGTGTAACGGAGCCCAGAAAAACAGTATACTTAAAGGGCAGTTTTTTTGATGAAGAAAAGCCCTTTTTTTAGCACGCGACCTTGGATGTGATAGTTTTCAATTGTTTTACAAAAAGTGACACCCATCTTTTTCACCAACACGATTTAGCTCTCTCTCTCTCTCTCTCTCTCTCTCTCTCTCGAGCTACTTAAGGGAAAAAAAGGAAAAAAAAAGAAGAAGAAGAAGTCTAGGGACTTGATTTGTTGATTATATTGAAAAGAATTTAAGGACAAGAGCATATATAAATGAAAATGGAAGATATATCTGTCGTCTGTTCTCACGGACAATTACGTATCTGTGTGTGTGTATGTGTATGTGTGTCCGAGAGAGAGAAGTGCCTGAGGGGTCAAATCACACGAATTTTGAAATGCTTTATTGCTTTTGTTGTAATCTGCCTTCTGTATATCTAACATTATTTTATGAACTTTTATTTGCCTTTTCTTCTCTGGAGCCTGAATAATGTATATTTTTATTTTTACCAGAAGTTGGAACTGATTAAAAACTGTTATACATGGATTTTGAGGACTTGAAGTGGTCTCGATAAAAAAATATGTTCGACGAGAAGTGATTATAAAATAATAACAATTTAAACATGCGAATATTTGGGAAGTGATTATAAGACGTAAGTCTCAAATGGGCAGTAGTTTGGATCTTGGGAAATATAAGGATATAAAGTATGTTCAACGTATGGTGACAAAAAATATGATTAATCCGTTGACTTATAAACGAAAGTAATATCGATCTAACATGAAACAAAATATAAATCTTTCTATTCAGACGAGGCACATACTCAATAGAATCGGAAAATTTGTCGAAGCATAGAAGTAAACGATATTGTGAAGATTAAGTAGTCTTATATGCATGTTGGTTTATCAATCACAATTATTTAAAAATCAATTTGGAAACTAAAGAGGTTGTGGGGTTATTTAGGAAGTTATTCATTTTATTGTTTTAATTAATTGGTCGTTTCAAGCTCCCAATTCATGGAAGGCTTTCGAAATATTATTTTTCACATATTTTTGCTATTTTTTAAAATAACTATTAGTTAGAAAATGAAACAAAACGTAGCCCAAATCGACATCCAAGGCATTTCTTCTTCTTGTTTATTTCCTTTTTCTTTTCCTCAAATATTAAAAATAAAAAAAACGCTTGGACTTCTCATAATGAAATCAGTAAAAAACCTATTTCAAAAATTAAATAATAATAAATAAAAATCAACAAAATGCCAATTGATTATAAGGAAATAATGAAATATTTTAGTAGTAGTGACAACCTCATGTCAATTACTAAAGCATTGTTGGTGATTTCCAACACCACCACCAACGAAGTCGATAAATGTTTATGTGCATTGATTACCTCCACAAGTATCAGTATTAGTAACTCCTTCCGAATCAAACATATAAATGATTTCAAATAAATTCATAAACAAGTATTTCGTCGACGATCGCGGACAAAAGTTTCCTAATCATTTGCTCCTTTAATTTTTTTATTATCCTTCCCAAAAAGTTCTCTTCGACACTTTTGTCGATATTACTTCGAGTCGTCCCTACGAAAACCGGTTTTAATCAGGTTAATTATTATAACACCTCCTCTCCTCAATCCCCCTAAAAAACACGAGGAAAAGAAACATAATTGCAGATCATGATTCGAGATCAAAATAAAATGATGATGAGTTCGGAATCTGATGAAGGAGCTAGAGGACTTGACTTTGAATACAAATGTAATAATAGAAAGTGCAGAGGATAGGTGCCCGCCATTTAAGGCTTTATTAGCCCTACCCTAGGGTTACCATTAGGAAATTGGGAACCGAGAAAAAAAATAAGAAAGGCTTACACACCTCTTAACTATGAAAACTACAGCTGAATGTAATAAAGTTAATCACTCCATGCACACGTCCTTTTCTCAGTTCTCTCCCCACATCTGCTGCCTCCCCCAGCCACCCCCCAACCTCACCCCCCCCCCCTCTCAGACTCACACACACAAATCCATCGGGAATGGCAACCATACATTTCCTTCCCTCCTTTTTACCCCCACCCCACCCCCACTCAGGTCCCACAGTGTGTGTACACAAACAAGCTATAGACCTTTCTATACATGTATAAATAAATGCATAGTGAGAAATAAAATGATAATATGAAACAATACTTTGTTGTTGTGTAAAATCAGCTGCTATATTAGTGGTCACCCCCAATTCTCTTTCTCTTCATCTACTTGTTGTCTTTGATATCTAAAAAAACATTCAGAAAATCAGATCCAAGGTGGTTAATCTGTCAATCCCATCTATATATAAATACCTTTGATCAGTCAATCTATCAATCAATCAAATCAAACACAGGAAAATCATCGTCAAAGAGAAAGTAAAAGAAAAAATATGTCTTCTTCATCTGCTTTTACGCCGGACCACCACCACCTATCTCCTTCGGAGCAGCTCTGTTACGTTCATTGCAACTTTTGTGACACTGTCCTCGCGGTATATCACTTTTCATCCTCTGCCTACGATCAACTATCACAGTCTTTTAATCCCTTCTTTTCGTTGTTTATGTTATGTTCTTTCAACCCTTTTTCTTGATGTTACTATAAATGCTTTTTGAGTGAGATTTTAGCTTATTTTTGTGCACTTCTTAATTAATTAGGTGAGTGTTCCTTGCACGATTTTGTTCAAGACTGTGACTGTGCGATGCGGCCATTGCACCAACCTTTTGTCGGTGAACATGCGGGGACTGCTGCTGCCCACATCAAATCAACTACACTTTGGACACTCATTCTTCTCTCCTCAGAATCTTCTGGTACATGATCTGAAATCGTTAGGGGTTCAACATCATAATGTGCTATTTTTACTTTTAAGCATTTAAAATTTGATCTTTTATAGTCCATCTATATATGAAATAGATTTAGGGTTTGAAATTTGTATTATACTTAACTTTCTTGGAAATAATGTCATAGAATTAATCAGAACCTTTTTTAAACTTGGAAATCAAAGTAGGTGTCGTTAATTTTTCACACAGTGTTAGGTATTTTGCACTAATTAATAAGTTCATATCCAGGAAGAGATTCGGAACTCACCATCCAACTTGTTGATCAATCAGCCCAATCCGAACGAGCCTCTGATGCCAATTCGAGGAATAGAAGAGCTTCCTAAGCCTCCAGTTGCTAACAGACGTGAGATTATGAATGCTACTTTTATTTTCCCCAATTATTGTCAGCAAATAGTGGGTCTTTAATACTTAAATCTTGAATATGTTGAAAACTTCCACTAGAGTTCATGTCCTTTTTCTTTGATTTTACCTTTGAAAGTATGGAAATTGGAATCTTTAAGTCACAGTCAAAACATTCAGGTATGCAGTTTTGTCTTCTAAACAAGAATAGCATGTAAGAACTTGAAATAAACTTCTATTTTTATTCTTTAACAATCTTAAACTTACCCCCCCTTTCTTTTAAGATTTACCTTAATTCTTCCTTTCTTCAATGATTTCCTAGCTAACATATTCGATGCTTTATGAAAGCCTCCTTTGGTCCTGCAGCTAAAGCATGGCTGTATTGTTGTTCATCAACAGTTTCTTCCCCCTGCATAAATCTATAGCTTTCTCCAATTTAAGAAATATTTTCCAAATCTTGTCAAACACTAAAATATGGTAGAGAATTTTCTTTTCTCTTCATATAAGTTCTATAAATTCCCACAAGTTTGTCTAAAAAAATTTCACCACTTCATAAATTCATTAATAGCCCCTGATTTTCTTTTGTTTTTTCCTTTAATTTTTCTTTTATTTATCCATGTAGAAGCATGAAATTTCTCCCCCGGAAATCAAGATAATGTGGGAACAGTAGAATCCAAGATGAAAAATAGATAGATAGATCATTAGATAATGATGAAGTAATGAGAGATAAAGGGACATTGAATGCAGTAATCTACAGAAAGTCAGCCAAGTTATTTAATGTCTTGTTTTGTTTGTTTGTTTGTGTTTCTGTCATGTTCAGCCCCGGAGAAGCGACAGAGAGTGCCATCAGCTTACAACCGGTTTATCAAGTAAGAAATTACAATGTAATTATAAGTGCAAATACACCCAAAAGACCCCTCACCGGCCCCAACCCACCCACCCACTAACCCAACTTGGGTGTTTCAGTAGTAGGGGGGTGGGGAGAGTAATAGTTACAGCCTTATTATTACTTTAACAGTTCTTTAGTTTCAATTTCTGAACATAACATTATTTTACAATTTGTATAGGAATTAACAAAGGCGTGAGAATGCCTATAAACAAATCTCTGAAGCATCTAAGAATGATTTTGACTTGTATTATAAAATTGCAGGGACGAGATCCAACGTATCAAAGCTGGAAACCCAGATATAAGCCATAGGGAAGCCTTCAGTGCTGCTGCAAAGAATGTAAGATCCAAGATAAAAATAATACCCTCTATCTCTTAGGGTTTCTTTTCTTTAACTAGGTTTTCATTTTTGCCATGAAGTAAACATTTTTGACAGAAAAGTTCTTGTTTTTACTTTTATTTGTTTTCTTTATCACAGTGGGCCCATTTTCCACACATTCACTTTGGACTTATGCCTGATCAACCCGTGAAGAAAACTAATGTGTGCCAACAGGTATCTCAAAACCCTAGATGTTTTTGGTCTAATTTTTTTACTACCCTCCAGTACTTGCATGATACTTTATCTGTTTTCACACAGAAAATTCACTAATTCTTCTGGTTTAAAAGCTCTAATAGCATGTCTGATACAAATATTGAGTAAATATAGAAATAGAGAAGTTAAAAGTGTCCCGTGCTAAGCACTTAGATGCAATAAATATTCTTAGAGCACGTTTACAAAAAAGAGTTTTGAATTGTAATTTTCAAGGGAATGTATGGTTAAAAGGTATGGAAATTTTTTTGATATACATGTCAAATATTTTATTGTGTGAATTTATGATTGAAAATGATCTTGTAGCAAAACATAAAAGAAATTAATGAGTGTAGGCACTTAATTTTATAAATGTCTTATTATTACCACCACTACCTCCACCTCCTCCTCCTTCTCCTCCTCATACACGTATCCACCGCGTGACACTATCATTGCTACCGCCAATAACATGCGAATGGGATTATCCGCTTTGAGGTTGCTATTATTTTTCTACTTAAAAATCATAAATCATAGTCATTACTATTTTTTCTTGTTTTTAATAATTGTAATGTGTAGGAAGGAGAGGATGTTCTGATGAAAGATGGGTTTCTTGCTCCTGCCAATGTGGGTGTGTCTCCCTACTGAGAAAGTGAAGAAGCTGGTTGGATATTGCTCTCTTTCCTAATCGGTCTTTATATTTAGTTTCTGCAATTAGGGTTTAATGTCATGCTTTCTTTCGAGGAGACTTTCTTAGCTTCAAATGCTTGTGGTGGGAGAGGATTTTGATGTAAACTGTTTGCTAATGCTAAATACTAATCTCTCTGAAACCCATCTGACAATGAAACTTGTTTATGTTAATATTTCTCATGGATTATGCTATTAAATCAATTTTTCCTCTATAGTTTTCCACTCATTACATGATTTAGCTTATGATTTAATTCCCCTAAAATAAAATTTCGAGCTAGTCGTATTTCCTAAAATTTTATTAAATGGTAATGAGATTAAAATTCAACACTTTTGACTAGCCTGGTTTGATTTTGATAAAAATACGATTTTTATAAAATTTTGATGAAATTTAATAAAATTGATCCATGAAATATGCGATAAAAATTAAATTTTAACTTTTAACTTAAATTTTTATCAATTTTAGCTAAACCAAACAATGACAAATATTATAATGAATAACAACACTATGTAACAGTTTTCAAGAGACTGGCTTCAATATGGTCTTAATCATAATGAGGCTCTGAATGTATAAAACTCTTTTCCTTATGTTGTTTTTGACGTCGAGCAGAATAACGATTATTCTGCAGGCTGATTTCAACAGAAAATTCACAGAGAATAACATAAGAGAAAACTCCAAAAAAATTAAGAAAATTTTTTATTATTCATCCAACATGCGAAAACAACCCGCAAACTGAATTATATAGCTAAAAAAAATCATAATTATCGAAATTTTACCAAAAATAGCAAAATCTCAATAGTCATGCCAAAAGAAGGTACGTAATAAAATAAATTATATCCCAAATTCGCTCGATGACCACGATGTACGCCCCAAAAAGAGCTTTCCGAATTAGGATTATGAGCTCGATTCTAGTAACTGTAGCCAAATTTATGGTCAAAATACCAAAACGTGTCAAAAACTGCCCCAATTAGAAAAGATCGTCGATTACTTGTCATTTTTGCTTTAACCGGCCAACTCAAGTACCTTAGCGCCATCAACGAACTATCGGACAATTCGGCATTATCTGACTCGGATCCTCTGCCCGAGTTTTTCTATGTTTCTCACGCAATGTATTGCTAAATATGTGTCATTAAGCTAATAAGCTCCTTGTTCAAGAAATATCTCGACCTGCACCTATTAAATCTTATTATCAGAATTATAATGGACAAAAGGATCAAACGGCTATTGTAGAGTCAAATTTCATGGTAGGGTTTTCCTGCAGAAATGTTTCTGTCACAAATGGTAGTACGAGTCAGCATAAAGTGTCATATAAAGATTCAGTGAAGCAGGAAACACCGAACACATTACACTGCCATGGCAGTTTTTGATTTCATAAAACATTCAGTAATTAAAGACACCATAGATATAAGGAGATAGAAAGAGAGGATTATCAAGTTCATTATGCATTTCTCAAGAAATGCAACAAATTAAGCTTGTGTTTGGGTATGATTATGAGTAATTTATAAGTAGTAGTGGTGTGTTTGAAAGAATTGACAAGACATAAACTGAGGTTTGAATGAATTAAGAGAAAACTTCTCATCAGATTCGTGCATTTTGGAATAAAAAAGAAATATATAAAGGTTTTGACTACTCATTTTAACAAAGTTATCTTTTAAGATGAAATTTTAGATTGCAATACGAAGAGCCCAACAAGCTTAGACAAGTAATTCGATCCAAGTAATCGAATTTTAAGTTTGAGTTACTACTTTTAACTAGATTGACATTTTAAAATAAAGCCTCAAATCTTAGTACACTATTTGGTTTTTTCCCCCCCAAAATTTGGAGTATTTAAGTCATTTTTTTGCATTTTTTTTTTGTTATTTTTATTATTTTCAATTTTTGCAGTCATTGATTCTCCCGAGAGTTCACAATTGCCGCAGATTAGTTTGTTCTGCGCAGGCCTAAAATCAAAGGCGTAGGTTGATCTCAAACTCTACTCGAATCCATTTGATTTCTTTTACCGACAAAATCCGTGCTCAAAATTCTGTAAACACTTACTTGAAATCTCACTTATTAGATCCATGAGTGGATTCTATATTTTTTTAATGAATCCTAACTATTGGCATTCTCCATTATGGAACGGAAAATGTCGAATCTTACTTAGGGGATTTGAATTATTCAGAATTGACGAATTCAGAATAAAGGGGCTCGCTTTGATTTTTAAGAGTAGGTAACCTGATTTTGAGAGTTGAAGTTGAAAATAAACCTAAACAAGTATTTGAATGACTATACGAGGTTTGATTAATATATTCAAATGTTAGCACAAAATAATTATGCCCAAAATATTTATTATGGTCATCAATAGATCGAGATGGCCAATGAAGAAATTAATAACTGTATGAGAAAAAAAAAAATTGTACTATTGTCACATTTATATTTTCTGCTAAAATATGTACTTTTGAAAATTTGAAGTTATAATCTCTACACCTTGCCTGCGTGCTATAGATTGTAGACTCGTCAGTCATTAATGACAATAATACAAGAATATAAACATGTAATAAATTTCTTGATACATTTCTATTTTTTCGCATTGATTCCATCAGATGAGAATTAAGAAAATATTCTATTTAAATTTTTCCACCATTTCTATTTCTACTTTTTAATGATTTTCCCATTGCCACTGAATAATGGAGTGTGTAACTATTCAAATTCTTAAATTATAATTATTTAAATATCTAAATTCTACATAGTATGTTCAGTTAAAAAAATCAAATTAATGCTAAGATTTCCATTTTTCAAGTTCAACTAAACATGATAATCAGGGGACAGAGCCCAATAAGGCCCAGTGCAAGTGGTTGCTTGCACTGAGCGTTGGATCGCCCCCATGCTTGAATTTGAAACCCGTCTAAAATGGTCCAATTAAAATCAAGGGAAAAATCATATTTAACATCACTTAGAAATAATAATACTATATATTTGAATCAGCCATGAATTCCTGTCTTCAATGGAGGGATAAAAATGATAAAAACTTTCCACTGTGGTAAGAGAACCTTACGAGAGAATCATAAGTAAAAATCTCTTGTCACATCAGTATTGAAATTTTTTTATCATTTATATTGAGCCAAAATCATAAGTAAAATTCTCTTGTCACATCAGTAGTGAAATTTTTTTATCATTTATATTGAGCCATTGTTTGAGCCCCGTTTTTCTGAAAAATCTTTTTTTCAAAACTCATTTTCAATCACACATTCTCCAATAAAGTAATATTATACATAAATTCAAAACTTTTCCTTAATTTTTAATCATTCATTATCCATCTATCTACTATTTCAAAATACATTATTTCTCCTAAATGGGGCTTAAACAATGCATGAATGTATATATAAAAAAGTTCATTCTCTCACTTCGCCCAATTTTTTCACTCCAAGATTCTTTGGAAGTGAGTCACGTCCATTTTTCGTAGATCGTGCCGTCTTTTTGGTGTCATAGCGCCTGAATGTCAAGCTCAAATCCTCTCCAAATGCATCTAAAACATGTAATTTTAATAATATCCAACTCAGAATATTAATGAATTCCACAAACTAAAGGATCGAGCTTGACATTCAAATAAGTGTATACAGAAAAGAAAACACAGTATAAAGACAAAAAGAGAGAGATGAAGGAGAAGGAAAAAAGGGAAAATGACAGAATAAAAATTTTAAGAATCCACTGTCCCAGACCCCAGTTGTAGTTCATATGAAATTTCAATGTGAAATGGCTAAAATGGTAACTGTTATTAGAATATTCCGTTAGTTTTTCCTGTTAGTTGGTATATTCTGTTATTTGTTTAGTTAGTTAGTTAGTTAACTAATTCTGTTAATTAGCTGTCATTAGCATTAGATTAGCAAGCTACAGCTCCCCTTTCTATTTATATACCAGTTGTAATTCGATCTGATTTGAGTAATATTTTTCCCTCCATTTTCATCTTGTTCTTCCTTAGGTAATCTGTTGTTTTACTTCAATATGGTATCAGAGCGATTTTTTTTATGAAATTGAATCTTTACTGAATTTCAATGGCTTCAATACCTTCGGATTCTTTAGTACCTTCGAATCCCTCAAACAATTCTTCCAATTCATTGTTAATCGATGATGGATGCAATCCATTTTTCCTCCATCATTCGGATAATCCTGGCCTCGTGCTTGTCTCACAACAATTGACTGGAGATAATTACTCATCTTGGAGTCGATCGATGATGATTGCACTCTCAGTAAAGAATAAAATAGATTTATCAATGGATCCATTAGGCGACCTGAAAATGACGTAGAATTACTCAATTCATGGATGCGAAACAATAACATTGTCATCTCTTGGATCCTCAATTCCATATCCAAGGAAATTTCTGCAAGTGTTATATACTCGGAGTTTGCGTTCGAGATCTGGACGGACCTAAGAGAACGATATTAGCAGAAGAATGGTCCTCGCATATTCCAGTTGAGGAGAGACTTGATGAACCTTACGCAAGGCGAAATGTCTGTAAGTTCTTACTTCACAAAATTGAAGACACTTTGGGAAGAACTCGGCAATTATAGACCAATTTGTTCTTGTGGAAAGTGTGTCTGTGAAGGAAATAAAAAGATTGCAGAACATTACCAAATGGAATATGTAATGTCCTTTTTAATGGGACTGAATAACTCGTTTGCTCAAGTTCGAGGTCAATTACTGCTTATGGATCCCATTCCCCCTATTAATAAAGTTTTTGCCCTTATATCTCAAGAAAAAAATCAGAGGAGAGTCAATGTGATGCCTGGAACTGATAACTCATTAGCTTTCCAAGTGTAGAGTGATATTAGAAGAGTAGGGCAATACTACAACAGATTTCAGAAGAGAGATAGACCTGTTTGTACTTACTGTGGAATTACAGGTCATGCTATTGATAAATGCTATAAATTGCATGGATATCCCCCAGGTTACAAGCCTAGACAAAGGCTTGAAATGATGAATCAAGCTGGATCAAATAATCAAGCCAAACGTGCGTTGGAGGTTTTGTGCAGACTCTTAATTCTGATCAATATCAACATCTGATGGACTTATTAAACACTCATCTCAAGGATGCTAAGATGGACCTAGGAGTGGATGACAAAGTTGGAGAAGTTTCAGGTACTTGTTTCTCGACTTTTAACACTCTATTACTCAATTCCTTTCAGCAAGACATTCAATCGCATAATTATGCATCCAAACCATCAGTTTTGCAGAAATCAATAAAAAGAAGTGAAATTACACACCTGTGCTTAATAGGGATCCATCCAAATCAAATATAACAGCAGATATATAGGCCTTCACATCACCATTAGAGCTTTCCATTTTTTCTGTTAGAACGTTAAATTTGAGTGATTGTGAGTGAATATTTGTATATTGGGAGTGAAAAAGAGGAAATTCGTATTGTTAATATACTGAAAGGGGGATCGATTCCCATGGCAATTAGGTCCGGTGGCAGTTACGTATAGAATTTAGAGAGAGGGAGAATTCCCGTCTTACTGTACTTGCTGTAGTTTTCTGGCATATGCCAAATGCTATTATTTTATTATTATTCCCTCTCTATTTCGAAGATACATCCAATAAAAGAATATTCAACTGTCGAAGGGTTCCTATAAGTCGTCCCATAAGTTGCCCCCATCTCATTCGCCGTCGCCGGAAACTAAAAAAGAAATCTGGCCTCCTATTACTCTCGATTACATTTCAAAGCATATAAAACCCATTGATTTTCGACTGTTCGATGATGACATGACTTGTAACTCTAGATGAGCAGGTCCTCGATCATTTCACATCGTCTTCGATTTAATATAGGTGATTATCGATTTTGTTGTTGGGAGGTCTTCTCATTGTCACGTTTTAAGATGTTAATGAAACTATGTTTTTACAAGTTAACCCGTATTTTATAATGTTTCTCGAATATATACTTGGAACGTTCGTTCTTACCGAAACGTCTCACACTGGCACATTCTAGAATATTAATGAAACTATTTCTTTCGTAGCTAACTCTCTCCAAAACAACACACTACCAGAAGGAGGAAATAAAGAGATGATGCAAGACCAAGCAATCAATCCAAGAGTGTCAAGGAAATTGAAATAGAAGGAAAAGACTTGTATGTGAAAGATATATGAGTTGTTTAGTTTAATGTATTTTATCTCTCTCTTGTTTTATTAATTTAAAAAAAAAACAACCTGGGTCGTCTCAATGCGACCCATGAATTCCACGAACTAAAGGATCGAGCTTTGCTTGTTTTATACACTGTCCCAGACCCCAGTTGCAGTTCATATGAAATTTCAATGTGAAATTGCTAAAATGGTAACTGTATAGTTTGAAGATGAGGCTACAGTTTACATAAAGCTGAAAAAGGACAAATGGACTACCTTAGCTCTACCTTTGGTACATTTGAATTTCCAACAAATTCAAGACACTGGTTTTGCAGTTCTCCTCCATTCAAAACCATACTTTATTAAGCAAAATTCATTACACGAGTTTTGTTAAATATCTCTATAAATTGACTCGTACGTTTGAACAATATTGTACGGTATAATTGCGCTCGAATCGTAAAAAGAATTAAATTGGTCTCAAACTTTTCTTTCGTGATTAGTCTCTCGTGTCGAAAATTGTCAGATTCTCTATTATATTATCACGTAATTTCCGCTTGTCTATTTTTATGAAACTATATTTTGCTTCTTAATTTGTGATGATGCCAAAATTTTGAAGAAATACATTTCTATTAGGCTCACGGGACAATATAAGAATAATAAGGACTAATTTGTATTAGGGCAATAGATTAAAGAGAAGTGGCAAAATTTTCCCTTGGAACCCCTTATAGCTAGAAGCCATAACAAACTTTCTTATCTGATAAACTTTACTTGTATTGGAACATATCCCTAAAACACCATATGCTAACATTTGTCACTTCAAATATGGTCACCTTTTTGTTATTTTTTTTTTTTTTTGACCGACGTGAGAGAAAAGTCACAATCTTCACTCTTGTCATTTAGCAGTTTAGAGAGAGAATGAGGGGGTAGGAGTGAGAAGCAACTGGATATTTGCCAACAAGACAACCACCTGGTTGGAGTTTTAGGGTTTTGGGGACATGGGCAGGCTTATACAAAAAAAAAAAAAAATTGCCGTTTTAATTTCTGTTTTATTTCAGAAATGAATTTCAAGATTATGGCAAAGAATAATACTATTTAACTCGAGTTATATTAAGCATAAGTTTATGTGATGATGTCAAATTATCAAAATAAATAAAATAATATTATTCATTTAAGTGGGTAACTGATTGAACCTCGTAAATGTAGGAATTTGAGAATCATTCGAAAAGTTCGATCACATAACTGACATTTAGAAGTTAGTAGTATAGATGCGTAGTAGTACTCAACTAAAGAAAATTACTAGTTAAAATTTTTAGATGATATGATCCGAATTAATAGAGAAGAATAGTTTATTGAAATTTTAGAATACAGGGTTGTTACTAAGGAAATCAAAATGGTAAAAATCAAGGATTAACAAGAGTAATTTGCATTTTTTTTGGGTTAATATCAAGTTTTTGTTAGCAAAATGGAAAGTAGTTATAGTAGTACAAATTTCACTACAATAACACAAGGCATGCACCATCCATAATATATACAGATGTCATGAGCTGGTTGTAGCAGCCCTGAGGCCACTCCCTCCTCCCTCACCACTCTCCTCCCCTCCCTGGTAATGGTATAAGTTTTGCAGGCGCCTCTCTCTCTCTCTCTCTCTCTCATATCCTGCTATAGGCTTTTCTACACAATCTCTACAAATATATTTAGATCCTATCAGAAATTCAGATCAACAAAATATAAACATGGTGGGGTCTCTTTCTATCTCTCTGTGTAAAAACCAGTCTTTAAATTTCCAGCTCTAAATTGATGATTTTTGGTTTGATGAATTTTGTTGTAGTTGGAGAATTCATCACAGCTTCCCCAGTGGCTTTTGGCCCTCTTGACAGACAAGTTCTTCAACGCCTGCTTAATTCATGAGGGTGTTAAGAAGAATGAAAAGAATGTCTTTTGCTTGGACTGCTGTGAAGGCCTTTGCCCTCACTGCCTCTCTCTTCATCGCTCTCACCGCCTCTTACAGGTTCTGTTTTCATAATTCTCCTATAAAATAATTAATCCCACATTTTTTTCTATTCCATCTTTGCTTTTTTTAAAATTCAACCAAGTTCTTAAGATCATATTACAATTTGCAGGTAAAAATTTCTGTTTTCTTGAACATGCATTTAGTGCTATCCAAAATTCCACAAACTCTTTAATACTGCAATCTTATAAATTGTGGGCTGATTTGCAGATAAGAAGATATGTATATCATGATGTTATAAGACTGGGGGATGCTGAGAAATTGATGGATTGTGGTCATGTTCAAGTAAGTAGTGATTACTTGTATAATGAAATGGAAAGAATTGAAGCATTATTCTTTTAATGCGTTTCTTCAACTTTTTTCTGCAGTCTTACACTACAAACAGCGCAAAAGTTGTATTTTTAAATCAAAGGCCCCAGACAAGGCCATCCAGAGTCTCTGGCAATCTCTGCATCACCTGTGACAGAGCCCTGCAAGACTCATACCTCTTCTGCTCTCTGTGTTGCAAGGTCCATACAATTCTGTCTCCTTCTCACACACACACACACACTAGAAAATTTCTTGAATTTTCATAGCCTAGTAAATTTTGATGGTGACCCATTTCATGTTTTTAGTTGTTTGTTTTTTTGTCTTTTGTGTTTTCTTTCTTTCTTTTTTTTTTTTTAATTCCGCAGCTTCAACATGCACTGAGAACTGGGGCTAAGCTCTCAAAGTATATTCGCGAGTATGAGCTAATTGCGTGGCCAGAACCGGGATTGGACGATGGCCAAATGACTCCTGACTCGGTGCTTGAAACGACCGGTTCGGTGAGAACCGAATCCGGTTCTAGCAGCGGTGTTGGTGCTGCCGCCTTAGTGGACTATTTGAATCTTTCATGTACAGCCACGACGGAGGTCGTGAGGAAGAAGAGAAGCAATGTGTCGGGATTCAGGGCTGCATTTCGACCAGTTTCGGATATCTCAGAGGAGGCTATGATGAACCGGAGGAAGGGTACTCCACACCGGTCTCCATTTTATTGATTTGCGTACGGACTACTGATGAAATGGTATGGAAGAGAGAGTGGGGGATTGACGACAGAATTCGTATTTTATTTTTATGTTTTAAGGACATTTTAGAATCAAAATTTGACACCCCAATTTTGTAGAGTACTCTTCCTTCCATATGGCATATGGGAAATGCTATGTGTGCATAGCATTTCTAATAAGGACGTTCATAATGGATACATGAAAACCCTCTATCTTGTAGTGTACTCTCCTTTTTATAAAATTGTCATATGGGACATAAAGGTATCCATAATAGCTCGCAATAGGGGGCCTCCATGTGTCCATTATGGACACCCTCCCGCAATAGAGGGTCTCCCACCCTTGTGTATTGTTCTTATAGCGGGCAATAGGAGGCTTTCATGTGTCCATTATGGACACCCTCCCGCAGTAGATGGTCTCCCATTATGGATATCTTTGTGTATTGTGCTAAGTAATCATGGCACAAACCATTTTGAGTTTGTAATGATTGGTCAGGTACAACAGCCCTCTTTTGACCAATGCTAATTGTTCCTCCTTTAACTTTACTATAAATTTGGAACACTGCTGACACAGTGTTGACTGCAGATAATTGATTGCAAAATGGACTATTTTTAAGCAATTCAATATGGCGTTTTGTCAAGGAAGTGGGCAAAAAATTCTAGCAAAATGGCGTATTCCATAAATTTGGCGCAACTATGTTTCGCTTAGTTTGTTTGAAGAACAAATTAGCAGTCTTTACTTATTCAGATGTCGTCCTGACCTTCTTTTCTCCATTTCCCTTCAAAAATCCGAGTTTTTCTTACAAAAATGTCATTTGTCCATTATGTCAACACTTCTGGATAATTGAATTCTTTTCATAATTCAAATATTAATTATCTGCAATGTATCATTGAATCAAATTTGCAGTGATTACTGGACACCCCGAATGAAGCAAAACTTAAGAAAGATTAATACGTACAGATCTATATACAAACACTTACATTATACACACAAAATATGTGAAACAGCATCCATTGATGATCGTTCATTCATCATGATCTTCGGCTTTACCTTTCATCGGTTTCCGGTAGGTCTCCTCCATCTTCTTGGCCGTGATATAACCAGCATTTACCATTTTTTTGACATTTGGTACAGTATAATTCTGTATAATGTATACCCCAAAAAAATGTGCCTACCATGAATGTAAAGCTTCTTCTGATTATAGCCATTTTCTTGATCGGCTCGGAGCCCCCACATGGGGCTCGGTGAGACCGAGCCCAAGCCAGGCCCGGCTCGGGCTTTTTCCGAACCGAGCCCGAGCGGTCCGAGCCGCCGAGCTTTTTTGCCTTCCCTAATCTCATCCCAACAATTAAATAACTAACCTAATATTTCGTAATTACAAGAAAATATCATAATTTTGTATAACATCACCCGAAATTGTAAATTAATGAATGAAGAAAGATGAATCTTAATGTTCTTGAATTTCTTCAAAGCAAACTTGATAATCTCCAATTGATGAGTTTTTGAACTTCTTCTTTAAAATTTTCTTACAATATATGATTTTGCCTCTTTTATGATGAAAATTGATGGAATATTATAGTATGAGATGTATATGAGAGATGGTTTATATTGGCTACCCATGTTTTGTATTTATAGATGTAAAATTAAGTCAAAAATCATGCAAAAAAATAGTTTCCATATAAAATTTGGAATGAAAAAGGGGAACAAGCCCGTTTGCCAAATTTTGGTGCCCATTCAATATTTTTCAGCTCTTGTTTTTGAAACCACAAACCGAGTGGTCGCCCAGACTTATAACTAGGGGAATCTAGCGTTTTGGTCCCCCAAATTTGATTCTTGATTCTTTTATGTCATTTTCTTTTGCAATTTTGCTCCTTTAACTCTTAATTGTATCCAATTGACCCGTAACATCTTCAATCTTCATTTTATAGTCTGAATTAACTATTGAAATGTTTCAATTTAGTCCTCATACTTTGGATTTCACCAATTTTTGCTTCTTTCTTTCAATTTCTCGTTCAACCAATGAATTTTACCTATATAATATAAAATATAACAATTTGGAATATATTTCATCAAATAACTACCCAATATCACTATTTTAGGCTCTGAATAAGTATCATCATTGTTAATCAACTACTCGGTATAAGACACAACAATTCTCCACAATCATGCTGCAATTAAATATATGATAAATAGTATAAGAGTACAAATTCAATAAGTGTAATTTAGCCAAACAGATTATCGTGCAAAAAAATAAAGGTTTACAAGAGTACTAGAAATCCAAGTGTAAATAGCTAATGGCTTGTTCCTAATCCCTAATCTTGTTGGTGAGGCCATCAACGATTTTAACAGCCAGCAATTCAACGCATTCATTCGAACGCTCTCTGACATTGTGCGGCGAGAACACCCTGACATCCTGTTTTTGCAAGAGACCCGATTATCTTCTAAGGAGTTTGATTTATGTAAGTATAAATTGGGTTTCGGTAATTGTTNTTGATTTATGTAAGTTTAAATTGGGTTTCGGTAATTGTTTGGCTATTGATGCTATAGGTAGGATAGGAGGTATTGCGTTATTATGGTCTACAGAAATTGATTTATCTGTGATTAATTATTCTCCTAATCACGTTCATGCTTGTATAGAGTATGATGGTCATAACGTGAAAAAATGGTTTTTGTCTGCTGTTTATGGATTCCCTGAAACCCATTTGAGATACAGAACATGGTCTCTTCTCCGATACTTAAATAATGGTCCTGATCAACCCTGGCTCCTCATGGGAGATTTCAACGAATTGCTGTTTAATCATGAGAAAAAAGGGGGATTATTGCGGCCTGAAAGACAATTACTGCAATTCAGAGAATTTGTCGAGGATTGTGATCTTAGAGACCTGGGGTATTCTGGACAGAAATTTACATGGTGTAATGGAAGGTCTAATCCGTATAGAGTTTGGGAACGACTGGATAGATTCCTAGCTAACTCTGCTTGGATGAATGTTTTCAATACAGCGAGGGTCACAAATGGAGTAATCTCATACTCTGATCACTCCCCCATTTGGGTGGATTTGGTTAGGAGCAAGGGCTTCCAACGATTTGCAAAACCCTTCAGATTTGAGGCCATGTGGGTGGATGATGCTGCGTGTGAGAATATTATCAAGGAAGTGTGGGCGAACAATTCTAACTTATCCAATCCTGCTGATTTGAGCTGTCTTTTTAAAGAATGTGAGCTTGTTTTGAAGAGATGGAATAAACATATGTTTGGTAATGTGCAAAAACAACTGTCGAAAGCCCAATCTAATCTCAAATTTTTGCACGAAAAAGATCCTTTACTCGTAAATAATGATGAGTTGAGTCAGGCTAGAGAAGAAGTGCAAGTTTGGCTTGAAAGAAATGAGATTATGTGGCGACAAAGGTCAAAAGTTTTATGGCTTAAGAGGGAGATAACAATACAAAATATTTTCATATGAAGGCCACACAAAGGAGAAAGAAGAATCAGATTATCAAAATCTTAGATGATGAGGATTGCTGGAAGGCAGGTGTAGACAGAGACAGGGTGATCATCCAGTATTTTCAGTCCTTATTTACTTCATCAAACACCTCTGATTCCCTGGATTTCTTAGCCCCTCTTGCAAACCGAGTCACTGATCAAATGAATACGGATCTCACACGTGAGTATTGTGCAGAAGAGGTGAAAATGGCACTTTTTGAAATGGATCCCAATAAAGCTCCTGGGCCGGATGGAATGTCACCTATATTTTTTCAAAAATACTGGAATGTGGTGGGCCCTTCAGTGACTGAGGCTGTTCTTCAAGCTCTTAATTCCGGTGTTTTTCCAGCCTCTTTCAATCATACCTTTATCACTCTTATTCCGAAAAAGAGAAATGCTATTAGAGTGAGTGATTTTCGGCCTATAAGCTTATGTAATGTGATTTACAAGCTCATTGCTAAGGTTCTCTCAAATAGGCTGAAAGTGGTTTTAACTAGTGTTATTAGTGAAAGTCAAAGTGCTTTTGTCCCTGGGCGTCTTATCTTTGACAATGTTTTGATTGCTTATGAGTTAGTTCATTTTCTTAAGCACAAAAGGAAAGGTAAAATGGGCTTTATGTCTTTAAAACTTGACATGAGTAAGGCTTATGATAGGGTGGAATGGAATTTTATTCAGTCCGTCATGGAGGTTTTGGGGTTTAATGAGACTTTCATTTCTACTATTATGTATTGTGTTAGGTCCGTGTCTTATTCAGTTTTGATTAATGGAGAGCCTAACGGTCCGTTTTCACCATCTAGGGGATTGAGACAAGGGGACCCACTATCTCCTTATCTTTTTCTTTTATGCACGAAGGGTCTCATAGCATTGCTTAAGGAAGCTGGAATGAGGAAAGATATTTCTGGTCTTAAGATTTGTAGGGGAGCCCCAAACATCAACCATCTGTTGTTCGTTGATGATAGCATTATTTTCTACAAAGCTGATTTGGATGAGAACAGGAGGATTCAATACCTTCTGGGCAAGTATGAAGCTGTGTCAGGTCAGAAGATTAACAAGGAGAAGACTGCAATGGTTTTCAGCAAAAATGTTAGTGAGGCGAGGAGGAATGCTATAAAACAATTGTGGAGTAATAGTGAGATCCAGCAGTATGAGAACTACCTGGGACTTCCCTCTATTGTTGGAAGATCGAAGAGAAGAGCTTTTCAGACTATTAAACAGAGAGTTTGGCAGAAACTTCAATCTTGGAAAGAACGGCTATTATCCCAAGGTGGTAAGGAGGTTTTGTTAAAAGCTGTTACGCTCTCTATTCCTACATACACTATGTCTTTTTTCTTCTCCCTTCTACTTTCTGCCAAGAGCTTGAAAGTTTGATGTCTAATTTCTGGTGGGGACAAAAAGGAAGGGAGAGAAAGATTCACTGGATTAGTTGGAGCAAAATGTGTCAACCTAAAGCTGTGGGAGGAATAGGATTCAAGGATCTTAGATGCTTCAATCTTGCATTGTTAGCTAAGCAGGGGTGGCGGTTGTCTCAAGAGAAATCCTCATTGCTTCATAGATTGTTCAAAGCCAAATATTTCCCAAATTGCAATTTCTTCAAAGCTGGATTGGGTCACAATCCTTCCTACACATGGAGAGGCATTTGGGAGGCTAGAAAATGGATTCAAATTGGTTGTAAATGGCGCATTGGAGATGGAAAATTAGTCAATATTTGGCATGATCAGTGGATTCCAGGACATCGCGCTTTGTTGTCAGAAGGTATTGTGGTTACAGGAAATTCTAGGAATGACACAGTGGATTCACTTTTTAATCAAAATGAGAAGTCATGGGATTGGGACAAACTTCAGACTCTCTTCAGCCCATGTATTGTTTCTGATATTGGAAAAATCTATCTTAGCCCAGAGGAAGCAGAAGACAGAATGTTCTGGTCGCTTGAAAGAAACGGCTGTTTTAGCGTTCGTAGTTGTTATAGGTTGATCTATAGCTACATTGGATAACAGCAAGCAGGCACATCTGAGGGCTCTACTGAGAGGCTATTGTGGAAACATTTATGGAAGATGAAAGTGCCGAGTAAGGTTAAGATTTTTGCGTGGAGAGCATGCAAAGATGGGCTTCCCACAGCTTTAAATCTTGAGAAAAAACATATCACTAGACAGCGTATTTGCAGCCTTTGTAATGCAGAAACTGAGGACCTGAACCATGCTGTGATTTATTGTAAAATGATTGAAGGGTTCTGGAACAATTTCTTTCCTGAACTGGTCAAAAACAAATGCAGGTCAATTAAGGAGAAGGCACTTGTTTTTTGTGAGAAAAAAGAATTCTCAAAGTTGGATGTTTTCTTTATGCTGATTTGGAGTTTTTGGTTCAGAAGGAATAAATATGTGCACGAACAAATCAGGTTGGATCCCCGAAAGATAGCTGATAAGGCCTTGGGTTTGTTAGCAAGTTTCAATTCAGCTAGGAAGACGAATTGCGTTCAGATCCGAAAATACTTCAAATGGTCACCTCCAGATATTAATTTTCTGAAATTAAATGTGGATGGGGCTACATTCAAAGAACTCGATCGAGTTGGAATTGGGGTTGTATTAAAGCATTATTCAGGCAAGGTGATTATGGCAATGTCAAAGATTGAAATAAGTGTCGAAGAGAGTGAAGAGATCGAGTTGCTGGCCATTTTTAGAGGGATGCAGCTGTGTGTAAATTTGGGAATCCAAAACATTTTGATTGAAAGTGATAGCAAGTTGGTTATTGAAGCACTTCAAACTGATAGCATGTTAAATTCTTCTTTAGGAGTGTTGTATCGGGAAGTGAAACTCCTAGCCACCCACAAAATTGGTTGATGATATTTGTGTTTAGTTGGATAGTATTCCAGACTGTATTTCTCAAGTCATCTGGCTTGATAATTGTCTGTAATCGGTTTATCCAGTTTTATGAAAGTTTCTTTCATATCAAAAAAAAAAAAAAAAGTTGGGTAAAGCTTTGAACAAGTCAAAATCAATTCATGTTTGGGTTGGACAAAGCTTTGAAAAAGATGAGTAAATTTGGCTAGAGAAGATTGAAGTTCATAAAATCAAGTAATATTTAGGGAAAATTAGGGCTGAACTATCTAACTTTTAACACAAGTGTTCCTTAACCTTCGAAAGTGCAATTTTAGGTAGGGTCATAGGTTGGGTTGGGTCGACTTTTACCTCAACCCAACATGATCGGTTTGATCATAAATTAACTCAACCCAACCCAATCCAATCCAATCAAGTATCGGTTGAGTTGGGTTGAGCTGGTCGGGTTGGGATAACTTGTCAACAAAGACTAAAGTAGACAGATCGGGTTGAACGGATTTATAATTGATTCATGACTTATATAATATTTGGTCTTCATAGTTGCAATGAACAAAAAAAATTTGAATTATTTTGGCACTTCATGTCCGGAAATGTTACATGGACATATTGATATTAAATTATATGAAATCAAGAAATATTTTTGGCAATTAAAATGTTTTTGTGTTGAATGTGTATTTGCTTTTACTATTTTTCGTAAAATGCATTCTATCCAAATTTTATAATATTATTCTAAGAATAATTTGTAAAGTTCATAAATATAGTGGGGTTGGATTGAGTGAGTTTAACTCATAATCCGACGCGATCAAACAAGTCTACACAACCAACCCACCCAGCCCATGTAAAAACAACAAAAAAACCAACCCAAACCGGTCGGGTTGGGTCAAGTCGGATGGTTTTGACGAGTTCGGTCGGGTTTTGCCCACCCTTAGTTTTAGGTTCTCAAACCCATTTATATATGTTAATTTAGTTGCCACGTGACATAAAAAGTTAAAATCAAACCTGACTTTCAGGTAAATTGGAGAGAATGTAAGTGATTTGATAGTTTTATTATTCAGCTTCTGTTATGAAACTAACCATCGGATTGAGATGTTAAAAGTTATATAGCATCAATGCCTATCAAAAATAAAATTAGAGCAAATCAAACAGGTCCTAAAATGTTGTAATTTTAGAATATCGTTCCTTCGCAAACTCTGTCATTCTTGTTTTACAAGTGACGCAATAGAGAATAAAATTTCAAATCCATTAGAGCCAATATATTTCAATTCATTCCACAATCAATAAAATTAGAGCTCTGATGCGTGTACCTCGTGGGGGTTACCGAACCTCATCAGACACAAAGGAGGAGGAGTGGGAATTTTTTTGTTCATTTTTTAATGAGGTCGGGGACCCACCTCATGTGAGAGGTGGTAAGTCCTCTGTCAACTACAATTCTGTACACTTAGATTAATCCATAAAATTATACATTATACGGAAACTAAAATGACGGCATAAATAGACGAAAAAGTAGACACCCGTGCACACATACTTAAAGGAAGACAATATCATTAATTGATTAAACAGTAGAAAATATAACATCAATCTTCCAAGTGTTTGCCTGTGGTGGCGGTGTTGGGTTCCAGGTGGGTCTCCTCCGCCACCTTGGCCTTCCAGTATTTGCATGCGGGGCCGTAGTTAGGTTTCCGGTAGGTCTGCTCCGCCACCTTGGCCTTGCAAGCAGCAGTTTCAACCATATTTTTTAGGTTTGGTACCTCATACTTTCGTGCAATGTAGACTCCACCAATCATGCCTATCATCACTGCAAAACCGCTTCCGACTATACCCATTCTGCGTTTGAGTAATTGAAATTTTTTTGTGGGCTTGATGAGAATTCTGATTTTATTTTAGACTTGTTTGCATAATTGATGAAGGATGATGGGTTTGTAATTGACTAATATATAATAGTCTTTGGTGTGGTATTGTGCAAGAACCTTATTTTATATTTTCTTGAGAGTTAAGGCAATCTGCTAACTCCTTCTCCAAGAGTCAACTTGTTACAAGATTTTGGTAATTTCATTTTTATTAGATACATTGATTTGAGAATGCTTGTTGACCCCATTTTTTAAAAATAGGTTTCGTAAAACGCGTTTGTTTGTTTTTTTTTTGTTTTTTTTTTTAGAATGTGTGGTTAAAATGTATGAAAAATCTTTGTTTATATACAAAATTATTTTATTAGAAGAATGTGTAATTGAAAATATATTTTTAGAAAAATTGTACCAAACAAGCTCCAAGGATTACAAAATGCTTCGCTCCTTTCCCAACGTTGAATCCGGGAGGAGGCTGGGACTATGTTTTCCGTCTCAACTATTAAAAATAATAATAATAAGTAAATCGATCGATCAGAAAATACGAATATTTTAGTCCCACTTCGCCTCCCAAAAATCACCAACATGGGGTGGAACATAATTGGCCGCCTCAGCCCACCTGTTCCATTGCCATCCTTAACTATCGTGGGAGTCTTTAAGCATGTGATACAAATTAAAAAATAAAAAAAAGTAAGATAAACAAAGGGCAGACGCAGAAGATGTCGCTATATATGTCTATGGATGGTCCATTGTCCATGCAAATCACCCATTCATAAAAGTCTAGCTTCAACACTATCCATTCCAAAAGTTGGCCACTAATTTCACATTTCTCTGCTCTATAAAATACCAAGCAAATAGTCATAGAGCTTGCAATTTCTTTACCGAATAAGAAGATATTTGGTTCAAAGTTTATTTCTCTTCTAATTTAATAAACAACATATTTTCACTTGTGTGTCCTCCCACAATATTCCATGCCCTCCGACTACTCCCTCCATCCCCAAAAAGGCCGCCAAGTGCCCAAGAGATACCCTGAAGTTGGGTGTTTGAGGTGATTGGTTAGGGCTAATTCATGAGATGATTTGAGCAAAACCTAATAGCAAATGTTGTACCCTGTTGAAGGGTCTGGCCAATCTTGAAGCTGCATTGTGTTTATGTACTGCTATCAAGGCCAATGTATTTGGCATTGCAAACTTAGAAATATCAGTTGCTCTAAGTTTGGTGTGTGAATAAGTTGCTAGCGACACGACTTCTTGCAACTCTATGCACTTGCATTTGTAATAGCATTGCCAAGTAAATGGAAAAATTCCTTATCAATTGCTGTTTGTTAGTTGTGGAACTGTTGGGTACATTTTATTAAGCAAAAGACACTTAGATGGGATTTTTAGGCCTCCACCTAAACCTAGCGGGGGAGTTGGGAATACTCCTATCATGTTTATTGATTCGTAAATAAAGTACACATGGGGAGCGGACTTAAACCTTATTTCCAGAGTTACACTTGGAAGATAGGAGGAAATTTTGGCAAAGCAACTCATAAACATGGAGATACTATCTCCATTACAAAAGCGAAAAAAGTAATAGCTTAGAAAAGTAAATGAAGAGACAGAGAGAGAATGTAATTCAAGAAACAACATTTTGATTTCCTGAACAATATATTGAATAGACCACAGTCCACCCTCTTTAGATTGGAGAAAATGTATAGTCATCATAGAGTCTACTTCCAAGCATATTTCAATGAATTTTTTTATTTCTTTTTCAATGTATCAGACCAGTATAAAAAAATAAAAATAAATAAAAAAATTGTCCCCCCAGGCTCTGCCCTTGCAGGTACAAATCTACTTTGAGGGATATGATTTTGTGCAACACTCCATTTACCTTAGAGATAATTTTGTCAAAGACAATGCAGAGACTAAATTGAGCGAAAATCCTTCCAGGTGGAGGCAGGTTCAATCGTAGTGATGAAAAGCCCCCCGACTAGGAAAAAAATCCATCACTGCTTGATAAACATCTTGAGCCAATGTATACAGGTTTGAAAGAATAACGCCGTGAACCCATCCATCCCCAAGACAGATGCTATCCGAATGATTCTTCAATAATCTCATTGATGGTCGGAATTGTGTTAAGCTGCTGATTGTCTTTCTCTCTTATAATATCCAAATCTTCACGGGTAAAGGAAACTGGTTCTGTACTAAAAATTCTCTGGAAATAACTGGCGGCAGACATCTTAATCGTCCCCGCCTCGGTCTTTTAAACAGCAGTGCGGGCACAAATTTAGGTATCAGTTGCGGAGATTTTTTTGCCTAGCTACAACTACTAAAATGAAGAGCATAGGGAAAGAGGGGATTCATGAGGATAATGATGTACATAGGAGGTCCTCATTCTCAGGAGCAATAAACAATAAGGGCTCATCTTCATCTTCATCTAATTCTTCATCTGGTGCTTCTTCTTTTTCCTCGTCTTGCTCGTTTAATTCAAATGCTTTTCATGAGTTTCACTTCCTCAAGAGGAGTAGCAGTGCAACAGAAATTGGGGGTTCAATTGAGGCAGTCATTGCTCACTGCAAAAAGTCCCAACTGCTCTTTGGTTCAAGAAATACATATGGATTTTCTTCATTCACTAGAACACTTTTTCTTCTTCTTCTTCTTCTCTTCTTGGTCCAGGACGTTTCTTGCAGGCATGTTGGAATTAAAGGGAACGAAAACACAGCACATCTGAAATGATCAGAAACTAAAACCAGTAGGAAACGAACCAGCGAACATCAGCAGAAAAATGAATTTAACCATATGAAATCAGAACCAGCAAGAACAGATTAGCAGAAGGACGAAACTAAATTGAAGCTACTCTACTTGCAGGAATAAAATTGATAGCAGAACAGAACAGCAGAACACTTTCTCTTCTTCTTTCTTCCCTCTTCTTCTTCCCTTCTTGGTCCAGCAAGCAGACTTTTTCTCCCTTCTTTCTTTCCTTTTCTCCTCCTCCTCTTGGTCCAGTGCAGGCACACAGGAGCTTCCTGTGTCATGCCCAAAGTCCAGTGCGGGCATTGGCCTGCACTGGACTCCATGTAGCTCCGCCCCTGTCTTAATCCCCTCTTGATGTTGGATTATCCTCGTGAACTTTTCTAATTTTGATCAGATTAATCTCCAAGTGGACTTCCTACACTTTTTGAGCATATACAATGCACACTATTGAATATCAAACAACATTTTATCGCAAGAGAAATAACAGACTTTTTAATCCTGACTATATAATATATCAAGCCAATAACATGGTACCTTTGTTTTTCTGTAGCACTCCTTTCATCAGGCAGACAGTGAGAAATCACAGTTCTTTTTCGTTTCTTCATGGATTTACCTATTTAAAATTAACAAAAACTTATCAAAGTACAGAAAATTGGAAAAAGGATATAATAGTCCCAGGGCATATGTTAGCTTTTTTGTAGTTAGGTAACTTCTACTTGAGAGTTTGGTGCCTTCTCAGATTTTTCTACCTTTGTGGCTGAAACAACTTGTCGTTCTTTCTCTTGACAACATCTTCCATATGAACTACCAAGTGGATAAGGCATAACAAAGTAACATCAAATAAACTTCAAGAACATATTTACATCTATATCTTCTGGTGAATGTAGTAGCTCATACTGTAAACTTAATTCAAAACTTGTGAAAATCATATGTTAGCTATCTCGAAGTTTTATACCATCTAAATGAGAGTTTGGTGCCTTCTCAAGCTTTTCTACCTTTGTAGCCAAAAACCTTTGTTGGTCTTGACAACATCTTCAGCATGAACTACAAGTGGATAAGCCATAAAACAGTAACATAAATTAACTTAAAGCCCGGACATCTTTACCTTCTGGTAAACGTAGTAGCAGATATTGTATACTTAAGTCGAAAATACAGGAAAAGGAAATGAAACTACAAACCTTTATTTTCTTTTGCTCGACGTTGCTCAAGAGGAGCACGATGCATAGCATGTTTAACTCCAATTTTTCTACCTCCAATGGTTGAGCCATTTTTCATCTCAATTGCACGGTTAGAATCTTCAACAGCGGCACTAAATTTGCATTAAAAATGAGCATCAGTGTTACCATTTCCTCACGATTTTACAGAAGGGTGAAGAAACGGTAAGAAACGTTGAAGATAATATACTTACAATTGAACAAAGCCAAAGCCTCGGTGTATGCTGGACCCTAATATATACGTGTAATTAAAAGTTCACATTTAGCTTCTAAACCTTATGTCAAAAACAATAGCGTTTTATCTAATGAAAATGTATTTGATTTCGTATAGAGTGTTACACTTATATAAGGAGTAATTGTAATATAATACCATGGAATTATATATGTTAAAAAATAATTCGCGAAAGCGTACCATTCTTGGTGACCATGAAGAACTGTCTTATCCGTCCAACCTCACTGAATGTTTCTTCAAGCTTAATTATTCATGTAAACAAGTTTAAGACAACAGCAATAAGCATTTATCTGTAATAAAAAAATACACACATCACATGCGGGTATCTAGAGAAGAGAGATTTGTACCTGAGTATTGGTGAAAGAAAAGGGTAAATTGGCAACAAAGACAGTAGCAGAGCAGTGAGGAGTGTTGCCACTGGCCTTCATCTTCTTCTTGTTTTCCATTCTATGACAGTGTGTAATGGGAGCACTGGCAGTTAGAACAGAAATTTTGAGAAAATGAAGTCGTTCAAACAACTACAAGTTTCAACTATGAAGAATATTATTTTTCTTTCAACTTCCAAGCCTTGAACCAGGGGTGGATCCATGATTTCAATCCAGAGAGGGCACAACTAAAATGCGGGGAAAAAATTCAAACAAAACAATAACACAATACAATAAAAAATGAAACAAGATTTTACAATTGTTGCCTACAGATTTTCACACTTTGAAAAAGCCTCATAATTACCAAATTATCAATCTTATCAAGAGCATTGGCTGCATTGCAATATTTCATCAAGAATGTGGTCGGATTCTACAAAGTAACTACATGAGAAGAACAAAACTTGAGTGACCATCACAGACGAAACAAGATTACAAGGTATGCATGGTAAAAAAGAATCAATATCATTAATTGACAGATTTTGAGAAATTAGTGAATTCTGCAAGTAATAGAATAACAAATCCATCTATTGGATGAAAATATGTCATCAAAAGATAAACAAATACATCCAGTAATTTCACTCTTCATGCTACACCAAATTCCTCTTGCACATTCTTAACGAACATATAACAAAACTGGACGATGATATGACATGAATTATTTACACCAAGTAGCTGAGCTCAATTCGATAAGGCGTTCCATGCGCAATCAGTTTGCTTTTGGGATTTGGAATCGACACAGAACTGTAAACTGCAGATAAAAATAATAATCGTATAATCTTTTCCTAATTCCATTTGAAGAACTCCAATTTCATCCGGGCAAAAGTAGGGCAAATTCACTTCATATTAAAATCCTACAGATTTATAGTTCAATCTCATGGTCAACTTTTTAATGTGTTCCGCAGAATCCACGTAATATCGCTCCAGCAGCTCCACGTTATGGAATTCACAAACTTAAAAACTCAGTTTATAAAGAGCAATAGCTAAATAAATATATGCATAAGAACGAGAATACAACATTCTAAAGAATTCAAAACCTAAACTTTAAATAATTTTCAGCAACAATCCAAAATAAAATACAACTTTGTAAAATACAATGCATATTGAAATTGCAACAACCACAAGAATTTAAAATGAAAAGTATTCACCTAAAAAGCTAAACGGGAAGGGAGGAAGACGGCCGGATTGTTCGTAGGCTGTTGTTCGGATAATTCCGACACTGATGGGATTCAGGGGAAGGAAGGAGACGGGTTCCGATATGAGAATGGAGGTAAATTGATTTTGAGAGACTTGGGCCAGATTTTGGGTTTAATTTGGGACCTGGGCTATTAAATTGGGCCATTTTAGTTAGGAAATTTACACTAATTTCATTGGGGAAATTATAAGAAATCAGCTATTTAAAGATTAATTTTCAAAAATCAGGTTGAAAATTTAATTATTCAAAAATCAGGTAATAATTTTATATTTTAACAAATATATTAATATGAAAACCCTAATTTTATCAATTCATTTTTCTCCCTCTCGCCTCTCGCCTTTCCTCCTCTCTCTCTCTTCCTTCTATCACTCACCTCCCTCCGGTGGCTCCGTTCTCTCCCTCTGGCGGATTCGTCGACAACAAGTAGAAGGCTACTCCGGCGATCATTCACAGTGACTCGACGAGCAGCGGTGCAAGTTCGTTGCGCAGCACAGCGACGAGCAGCGGCAGCATCATCGTTCATCTCTTCTCCCTCATCCTCTTCTTGTGACGAGCAGCAGTAGCAGCGCTCATCCCCTTCTCCCGACGAGCAGCAGTAGCACCTCTCATCTCTTCTCCCTCATCCCATTCTCGCGACGTTCGTGTGCAGTCCCTTTCTTCTCCCTCATCCCCTTCTCGTGTTTTGCTGTGAGTGTGGTCGTGTGGTGTAAATGGAGATAAAGGAGATGATGGTGGGGGTGGTGGTGGTGGTTGTGGCTGTGGGTGGTGTGGTGGTGGATCTGTAGTGGGCATGGTGGTGGTCCGTGTGGTGTTTTGCGTGGTGGTGGTTTAGAAGCAGAGTTGTGAGATGAGACCGTCGTTGTTCTATAGTTAACGGTAATGGTGAGATGTTGGCGTCAATGGGTCTGTCGATGTGGCTCGACGATGTTGTGGTGTTTTTTTTGCATTTGTTGATTTATTTAGGGTGGTGGTGTTGTTATCGTTAGATGGTGGTGTTGTTGGGGTGCGGTGGGTGTGTGCTGTGGGTGTGGGTGTGGCGGGCGAATCTCTGTTGGCCATAGATTTTGATTTCGGGTTGGTGGTGTTAGCAAATTCTGGTGGTGTTTGTAATTGGGTGGTGACGGTAATGTCCGTGATGTTGATGGGACAGGGATGGTGGTAGTGGCGCTGTTGGGGTGGCGGATTGGTGGTTGGCTGTTTATGTTTGCAGTCGTTGGTGGCGGATCTATTGATGGTGGTGGCGGATTTGCTATTGCAAGTGTTCTGTGGCTGTGGGTGTGGTGGCTGCGATCTGTGACCAAGCATTTGGTCGATCTGTAACTTGTGACCAAGCGGCGGTAGTATGTGACCAAATGTTTGTCAATTTGTGACCAAATTTTTGTTAATCTGTGACCAATTACTCAAATGTGACCTAAAAATTTAATAATCTGTGACCTCGAAATAATATGTGACCAACTAATTTAAAAATCTGTGANGTGACTATGATCAAAATTCTGATTTGTGACTTGGACTGTGACTTGTGACCTGAGTTGTGACCTGAGCTGTGACTTGTGACTTGAGTTGTGACCTGGACTGTGACTTGTGACCTGAGTTGTGACCTGGGTTGTGACTTGTGATCTGAGTTGTGACCTGAACTGTGACTTGTGACCTGGGGTTGTGACCTGAATCGTCGGAATCAGAGCAATCGACGGGACGGTAGTTGGAACGGTCGTCGGAATCGGAGTAGTCGCGCGGAACGGTCGTCGGAAAGTTCGCCGGAGTAGGGAGGTGATCGGAATGGTCGTCGGAGCAGTAGAGGTGGTGAAGGTGGGATGGGTTAATTATATTATATTATAATTAAATATTTAATAATAAATTAATTTAATAATTTATTATTTCATAAATAAAAATTTAAAAAAATTTAAAAAAAATCTGATTTTGGTAACTTTAAACTTGTGTTCTTATTTTTGAAATAGACTAAACTTATACTCTTGAATATGTAATCTTCCCTTNACTAAACTTATACTTTTGAATATGTAATCTTCCCTTGTAACAATTCACAGTGTTACAAAGCCACAATTCCACCTTTGTCGAACACTGTGAAAAACTCTGATTACTACTCACTATCAGATTCGGAGAAAGAAAGGACCAAGATCATTGTTTGACTTTCGAAAAGCGTCAGAAGAAGTCCTTAAACAAAACAAGTTAAGCCTTTGTTTGTCTACCATTTTTCAAAACATTGTTTTTTACAGTAATCAATCTCCACCCCACATTCAAATAATAAAATATTCTATATATAAATCGATAAAGTTTCTTTCAATTTTAACCACACATTCTCCAAAAAATACTATTCATTACACCATTTTCATCACAATAATGGTAGACAAACAGGCATTAAGAGTCCATTTCATGTGTGATGTCGATGGAATTCTTAATGCAAATTTTTGTCCAAATTTTATGGTAGGCAATCCTTCCCTTGGGAACACGAGAAACTCTTTTCTTTATTTGAAGCAAGAGTTCACTTATAGATATGTCCCCATAATAATTTCATGAGAATCTCTTTTCTGTATTTGATTTGTTATGTCCCCATAATAGTTTCATAAGAAACTCGTGCATCGCTTTGCGGAAGATGACGACCGTTGGACTGGGACTTTTGAGGGAGGTTCCGTCCAGATTTTTTTGATAAGGAAGACGGACCTCAATGACACCACTTGGCTAAGAGTATTAAGTTTGGTAGTTATGACTATTTTTTCAGTTCGGTTTCAAAATCTTTGCTTCTAAATTAAGTCTAAGTTTAAAGCAAAATGGACACTTAACCTCACTGACAAACACTATGAGGAATATCTTCTCCAAGGTTGGGTTCCTTTGAAAATGTCGTGTGCGGTTCATTTTCAATGCTGAATTTGTGACAAGCAACTTTTGAATTAGATAAAATTAAAAAATGCCATATTCCTTCATTAGAGTGGAAGATTTGTAAATATATAGAGATGCCTGTGTTTTTTATAACTTTATACCTTATTTTTCGCAGCAGTTGAGCCCGTGATCTGGATGCGGCGATCGCTAGTTAGTAAGATTTGTTTTGTTTTGTTTTGTCTTGTCTTTGTCTTCTATTTTATTGCCTTTAATCCAGCCAAGAAAAACAAGTAATTATTATTTAGGTGAGGGATGATGCATGTCCTAGTGAATATGTCCGCCTCTCTGTCGTTAGTTAAGGTATATTTTTCATTGGATAAAAGATGTAATTAATGTACAACATACAGGGGTGGTTAATAAGGTAAATATTTTGAAATGGAATATCGAGTTTTAATATGGTATTAAAGTACAAAAATATTCAAACGAGACATTCGATCCATCTAGAAACTAAAATGAGCTATCAAAATCCAATTCAGTGCACAAATGAGTTACCATCTTGTTTGGCAAGCTCACGCGGCGAATAAAAATAAAATTAATAAGCGCTTGAGTTTACTTCTTTTAACAAGATTAACCCTTTTATGATAGATTTAAGAATCTTGATACGATATTAGTCCAGAATGCTCGAAACGAACAATTGATACGTCTAAAATGCTCAACAAAATTGACATTTCATAATGGATAAGTCATCATACGTACCAAATTAACATCCAGGGTGCTACAAGTATATGAAATTTTGACAGACAACACGTGACGTGTAATCATTGGAAGATGAAGAGAGAGGAAAAAAAATTCAATCATGTGTCGTCACGTCAACGTCGATATGAATTCTATCAACATTTTTTTGTACTCGTGACGTTTTCGTTAACGTCCATGCCATACAAAGAGTGGGTAGAACTTAAAGGGCACACTTCAGTACAGTGAAAAGAGCTCTGCAAATTATTTATGTAATTATAAGGTGCTTTTGGCCTAAATGGTGTTACCTAGCTTGGATAAAGGAGTTTTCTCGTGTGTTGGATTTCTTGGAAAGTTGGGTTCCTTGAGAAAAGAGAAAAGAATTCGTCATCCCTTTCGCCAATAAAGAAAAAAGTGTTTCTCTGTGTGTGTGTGAGAGAGAGAGAGAGAGAGAGAGAGATTATCAAACTCTGAAGAGATCAATGAATCTTGACGCTATAAGAAGCAAAAAGTTGGAAAGCAAGAAAAGGGTCTTTTGCACAAGTCTAATTGGAGGGGTGGTGGGGGGGGGGGTGGGGGGGGGGGGGGGGGGGGCGTGTATTTCAGTTTTGTTCACTTTCCGCTTCATTGAAGGAGAAGTTGTTTTTGTACAATTGTTGTTTTGAAACCCTAGTATGTCCATTCTTGTCTGGAATACAAAACAAATCCCTTTATGCTTTGTGTCATTCCTTTTGATTTTCTTCATTATTTTCTTAATTCTTAGTTAGTGTTTAAGAAAATGGTAGCACAGATTTGCATCATAAACGTCCATCTATATTATGTTAATAAGTGTGAAAACAGCCTCCGGGGGCATAGTTCAATGGTGTAAAAGACGAGAATGAGGTAGTTTCAACCAAACTGACAGTCGCAGTGTGAATGTTCGATTCCTGCCTCTTACAATGTATGGAATTTGACTCTTTGTGGGAACCAGTATGACAGCTCTTGTACCTTGACTTGTTGAGGCACATCTCGCGATTTTCCTCCTCCACAATATTTTAGGGGTTGGATGGTGGGTGGGATCTTCAAGGTTGGGATTCAACCTTTTTTATTAAGTGTGAAAACGGTTTCTTTTTTTTATATAAAAATTTAATGAACCTTGTAATTAATTATTAGATAAACAAATAGAATAATTATCAAATAAAAAATCACACGGTGAAAAGTCGAAGGCAATGTAAAAGTGGAGTCATTCACTTTTTCTTCCTATCTCACACTGCCATCGATCGATCACAAGTTGTTGACTAGACATCAGTATACATTTGGGCATAGGTATCAATTTTTTTTAGGGTTGTGAAATAAATCTAAAACAATTTCTTTCATCGACTAAAGTCCTAGATTTTTTTTTTTTAATGACAAGTGAATACATGTGAACAAAATAATCTTGTCTGCCGTTTAATTTGTGATTGAGAATGACGCCTCCTAAATTGATTAAGATAGATTTAACGTTTTTGTGCATTTATAATCTTTACTTTGTCTGTATCAATTTTAATGATGACTTGTGTTCAAAAATGTTTGCGTATTGAATCTACATATAGGTATCCATCATTGAATTTGAAAAGTCGGGAAATGAAAATTTACGAAGTGAGTTTCTTTTAAGGTTAATTATATTCGCACTGCAATTTTTTTTAATTACACCACATTTTAATTATAATGAATATTCTTGAACTTTTCTTATTTTTGCACTTACGTTTTTAACTTACCCTTTTAGAAGGCTGAAACTAATTTCATCCAAAATTTAATTGTAACTTTAAATTAAAATATAGTAAAAAATAAAAAAAATATATAATTATTTCAAAGAATAAAGATAATGATATACTCATTTAATTAAAATATAAAGTTTTTACAAGAAAACGAAAGAGTAGACGAACGAACCTCTTGAATTGACCAAAGACTCCCCAAACACCACAAGCCCGTGCTTTAAATGCTTTTTTCTAACCCACTCTCCTTTTTACTTTTTGTCCAAAAGGGACAGTCAATCAAAATACCCATTGGTTCATATACTTCCCTTAAAATTAATATTAAAAAATTATATAAAATAAAAAAGGTTATCTGAACCGTCTATCTTTGTCTGCTACAGATGATCGTGTCCGTTGAATTTGTCTTCTCGATGTTTTCAAAACTCACCCGCCATTTCATTATCTCGTGTCGTCAGATTCAGTTTCGAAAACCAGGACATCAGAAGCTGCAAGGTGAAAGTACTAAAGTACCCTGTATTGACGTGTTGTCGTCGGCAAATAGGAGGGTGTTTTTGGAAGTCAAGGACCATTGCTCTGCCAGTTCAGCTATTCACTGTACAAAATCACAGCAAATAATAAAAAAAAGCAATTAATTTCGGGTCTCACGCATCTCCATAGCGCGTGTGCTTCATCTATAATTAAATAATGATGCTTTAGTCTGTGATATAATTAATTATCACATTTACCCCAGTAGGAATTAAAAATAAAATTGATAAATAATTTTAATCAAATATTTTCTGAAATTCTTATATTTTATTAACTTTTATTAGAATTTGAACTTAAAAAATGCATTAATGAACTGTGTGATTCCATTTCAACCACATATTTTTCAACAAAATAATATTACACTCAAATTCAAAAAAATTTCTTATTTTTTAACCATATATTTTTCATCAATATACTAATTTTTTTTTAATAAAAATGAGGCTCAAATAAGCCATCGATAAAAAAATGATTTTAATTCCTATCAATCGTTAAATCCATCAATGATCATCAAACTTTATAATTGGTGTCATTATGATCACCCAATTTTATATAACATTTTGCAGGCCACCCAACTTTTTTTTTACCATTTTCATTAATTTAAAAATGAGTAAAACGGTAATTTTGCATTATATATATAAAAAAAATTTAAATAAAAACTTATTTTAAAAAAAGTTACTTAAAAAATAAAATAAAATAAAAATTAGTAAAAAAGTCACTTAGAAAAAATAACATAAAATAAAAAAAAACTTATTTTAAAATAAATTTTTTTAAAATATGAAAAACTTTTATTTTTTTAAAAAAATTATTTTATATATATAGAATAATGCTATGTGTACACAAATTTTCACACAATCTTTTACACCCCCCTCACATGGAGGGGGGTCCACACATAATAAAATAATCGTGGGCCCCCCTCCATGTGAGGGGGTGTAAAAGATTGTGTAAAAAATTGTGTGTACACATAGCACCACTCAAAGAAAGAAGGAAAGAAGTGGGCCCCCCTTCATGTGAGGGGATGTAAAAGATTGTGTGAAAATTTGTGGGTACATGTAGCATCACCCATATATATAATACAAAATTATCATTTTACCCCTTTTAAAATTAATAAAAATAGTGAAAATGAATTGGGTGACCATGATATAATGTTATATGAAATTAGGTGATTATGGTGAAATGTTATATGAAATCACGTGATCATAGTGAAATAAAATCAACTTAGGTGGTTATGATGACACTAAATATAAAATTGGGTGATCATATTCAAATAAAATCAAATTAAATGACCATAATGACATTAAGTATAAACTTGGGTGACCATTGATGAATTTAACGATTTAGAAATTTATTTACCAAATGCTGAGTAAATCAAAATTTTATATAAAATATATATAGAGAGGATGAAAGAAGGTGGGGGCGCTTTACGATATTTTCATGTTGAACACATCAATGGCAGAAAACAGAAGGCAGACAGAGTACTTGGTGGAGTAGAGAACCACCAACACCACCACAATCTTCCCTCCCTCGAAAAACACTAATCCATCCTGCGTAGTGTACATTTATCCACGAAGACAAAGTGAAGAACATATTAAAATCTATACATGCAGGTATTATTCTTGAGTAGTGTTTGTAGATCACAGTTGACAGTTTTTTTTTTTATCTTCACAATAATTAGTGTTGTTTGATTTATTTTTAAGTATTTGTTTTGGGTTGACAAGAATTGTGTGGACTGGGTTGTCAGGTGAAGGGGATGCCCTTAACCTATGATTTTGATGGGAAGGGGGTGCTGGATTTAGAGCTACTTGTCAATATATCATCTTGTTGGGGAAGAAATAATTTCAAGGAGGATTGCTTTTCGAATAGTTTTTGTGAGCCTACATCTGTCCTGGATACTGTTAGGAGTCCCAGTGGGCTAACATCGTCGTCAACGCTGTCTTCGTCTTTAGGCGGTGCCGGCAGTACACCTGGTGCTGGTGGGGCGGGTTCTACTGACACGGCCGGCGTGGCGGCGGTTTCAGGGAATAACACCAATTTCAGTTCCAAATGGAGGCAAGATTCCACTGCCACCAGCTCCAATGCCGGAACTGATTGTGAGCTTCTCCCTGTTCCTCCGTCTCTCCAGATCGGCAACATCTCTGCCGCCACCACCGCAACTGCCAACACGGAAAAATGTTCAATGGATGAGTGGGAGAGCGTATTGTCGGAGTCTGTTGCTGCCTCTCCTAGCCAAGAGCAGTCCATTCTAAGGTGGATCATGGGGGGTGTGGAGGACCCTTCAACGGGCAGTCTGAACAAGGTCCTCCAAATCGGTAGTGGCCCGCAGGCGGTGGCGGACTTTGAGTTTAATGGTTGGTTTGGAGCTGTGGATCAAACATTTGGTGCAGACCCAGTTGGCCAATTTGGTGCAAATTTTATCTCCCCAGTTCCCACCTCTATGCCCAATTTAAATTTCGCCATGAACAGATCCAGCAACCCGTCTTCAAATCTGCCTGATAATGTGTTTCCTACAGTGCCTAACATTCTTGGAGCATCTAATTCTCCACAGATGCTGATAAACCAGAACCAATCTCAGCACCCACCGAACTCCTCGTTTTTCATGCCATTATCATATACCCAGCAGCAGCCGGAACAGAATCTATTCATTCCGCCACAGGCAAAAAGGCACAACCCTGGTGGGGCTATAGGTGTAGGTCTTGAGCCGCCGGGCAGCCAAATCCCCAAAGGTCCCTTTTTGGATACTGGGCAAGAGTTGTTAATGGCAAGACAACAACTGTATAATTACCAGCAGCCACCGCCGGAGGGCCTTTCTCACCAGCTTCAGTTACTTCCTCATTATCTACAGCAAATTAGGCCGGCAGCAGCATTGGGATCAAGCCCAAAGCCAAAAATGGAAGGGGATGAATTTGGACATTGCCCTCAGCAACAGCAACAGCAACAGGCGATAATCAACCAGCTTTACAAGGCTGCTGAGCTGGTCCAGACTGGAAATCCGGCACTCGCGCAAGGGATATTGGCGCGGCTCAATCACCAGCTCTCTCCCACTGGTAAGCCTTTCTATAGGGCTGCTTTCTTTTGCAAGGAAGCGTTGCAACTTCTCCTTCATACTAATGACAATGCCAACTCCTCTACTGTCAGTGCATCTCCGTTTAGTCTCATATATAAGATTAGTGCCTACAAAGCCTTTTCAGAAATTTCCCCCGTAGAACAATTTGCAAATTTTACTTGCAACCAAGCCCTCCTTGAAGTGTTGGAAGGATTTGATAGAATCCATATAGTAGATTTTGATATTGGGTATGGAGGACAATGGGCCTCACTGATGCAGGAGCTTGCATTGAGGAGTAGTGGTGCACCGTCCTTGAAAATTACTTCATTTGCCTCATCCTCAAACCATGACCAATTAGAGCTCGGCCTTACTAGGGAGAATCTAATTCAGTTTGCTAATGAAATCAATATTGCATTTGAGTTTGTGGTTATGAGCATTGATTCTTTGAATTCTGGTTCATGGTCTATGCCTCTTCATGTATCGGAGAATGAAGTGGTTGCGGTGAATCTCCCAGTTGGTTCTCTTGCAAGTTACCAGTTGTCAGTACCTTTGGTTCTTCGTTTTGTTAAGCAGCTTTCACCAAAAATTATAGTTTCTGTGGACAGAGGATGTGATAGGACTGATTTACCATTTCCCAACCACATAATTCACGCACTTCAATCTTATTCTAACTTGCTTGAGTCCCTAGATGCTGTCAATGTGAATATGGATGCACTGGAAAAGATTGAAAGGTTCTTGCTCCGACCAGGAATTGAAAAAATTGTAATGGGTCGTTTTCAATCCCCTGAAAAGATGCAGCATTGGAGGACTATGTTTTTATCATCCGGGTTCTCCCCTATTGCTTTTAGCAATTTCACAGAATCACAAGCGGAGTGTCTTGCGAAAAGGACTCCTGTTCAAGGATTCCAAGTTGAGAAAAGGCAGTCTGCACTTGTTCTTTGCTGGCAACGGAAAGAACTGATCTCTGCGTCTGCGTGGCGATGCTGAAATTGTTAGTAGATTTCTCGATTCTGCCTTATTGTGAACGGCCCTTTAAAGTCACAATCCCTTGAACATTTTAAAATTTCTTGCACCTTGACTCCCTTTTGCTAATTGTATTTGTGACTTAGACATATTGTTTCTGCCTTTGATATGAACCAGGCATTTTAGTACTGGATAACCAGATATGGTTCTCGCTGATATCTGGTATTACTATTACAATGCTCTCATACTTTTGAAAGGTGTAATGTAATTCGTTGTTGAATATTTGTCTTAACTGTACAAATGCTTTTGTTACGCTGAATTTATATTCGGAGGATCTTCATATTCCACGGTATGTCTTGGATTCATCTTAGATATATCACGAATCCAGATTTTGTCATATTTATATATATTTCAAATTTCCAATGAGTGAAAGTACATTCTCATGCATATTCTGATTACAGGTCTCTGTATGTCATTGTTCCAAACATTTTAGCGCTGTCTCAGCGTCTCTTGCCAACAAATTTGTGATTGGGTCTTCTTGAAACTTACTTTGTGCTCTATGGTTTACATTTTGCTGACTATTGTGTACTTTAGTTGCATCTATACTTGTCCTAAGAAACAAGAACATCCCAGGTTCTACTGTTTCTTTTGATATACATTTATCCCAGGATTAGTGTATACTGGGAGTGTTGTTAAAGTTCATAATGTCTGGATAGGATAATTTTTGGATTAGCAAATTAAGTTCCCGTTCGATACACATTCTTAAGAAAATTATTCTTTCAAAATTCATTTTAAGCCACACATTTTTCAATAAAATAATATTATACGTAAATTCAAAATTTTTCCTTATTTTTTAACTATATATTTTTTATCATATCACATCAAAAAATGCATTTTCTTCTCCATAATGTGCATCAAGCATCCCCTAAGTCTATATTTGACTTTATAAATACTCAAACCACTTTTTAGCCATCCATTTCAAGCTACCCACAAGTACCGTCATTCATTCGTCTACACAATTTAAACCGTTTATGAACACTGCCAAACGTGCTCCTCATTCGATCCATCTTGTCCAAGAAAAATGTAGTTTCTTAAGATTCTGGATTTTTGTACAAAATTCCATTTATTCAAATGTAGAATTACTCTGTCTTTGTCGATATCTCTGCTAATTATTTATTTATTGTGATGGCAACATCATGGTATTAGTGCTAATTGGTTTACATCTATTCTTAGTCCATCACGTTATTATGCATGCCATTACTAAAATATTTGTACTACAATACATTGAATTTGCTGCTGTCAAGGGTTTAATTAATTAATTAAATCACATGGGTCCGACTTGTACTATTGGACAGATCCCACCCCACCCCACCCTACATTATTAATGTGTAATCTATCTTTAAATCAAATTATAATCAACGTAGTACATGTACACTCTCCTTCAAACCAAAACTTTGGTTGACAATCTTCCACACGGATTCATCAAAATCATTGATTTTGAACCCGGAGCAATGCTACGTGTACAAAATTGAATTACAAAATGGTTGACAAAATATGCGTTGACAAGATCTGAGTCAATAATATAAAAAACAATTTTTGAAATCATTGGTTCAGATCTTGTTAACACATATTTTGTCAACAATTTTTGTAACCCAATTTTGTACAAGTAGGTTAACTCTTATATGCTTAATCAATAATTATATTATTGCTTGACAAAATATTTTACACCTCATTTCCACTCCTACTTACCCAAATTCGCTCAACGCCTAATTATTTCTCATGCCAATAACGAGACTCGTGTTGAAAGCAAATCCATAACTCCTTCCCTTCTTAGTAAGATTGAATAATGTTCTTGTAAATTATGGTCAATACCGAGTATATAAACAATGATTTCAAATTCAAAGGTTAATCGTACTATGATAAAGTTAAATAAGCCAAAGTTTTATTTTTTGGGCGATAATGGAAAAGTTGACGGATAAATCACCATTTTTGTCACTTTACATGATGGTAAATGAGATTTTCACTTTATGCGACGCCTCGTTCAATTCTTTCGAATTTATTAAATCAATCTCCCCAAAATGAAAGAATAATTTTATGGCACCTTATAACACAAACCAAAACAATAGCCAACATTGCTTTGACTATTTGATCCAAAAAGTCAACTATATATGTGAAAGCGCCTTAGCCTCATAGAATGATAAAAACACCCTCAAATTGAGACATATACTTGCTGCAACTTTCACTCAATTTAGCATAAAATATTTGAGTAAATATTGTTTCAAATTTCATTGTTAAAATTAAAGATAATACGATTAAATAAAACTCCTTTTATTGAAATTCTCAACTACGATATTCCAACATATATACAATACTTTGACTCATTGAACGTATACAATATTTTTGATCTTGCTTAGCCATGTATGTGTACTTAAAAACACGAGTAGAACGTGAGAAAACTGATGCAACCTATCTTGAACCCTTCCGGCACTTTTAGATAGCCAAACACGAGTTTATCTTGTGAAATCGCAACCATGTAAGACAACTATTATAATTTTGTTGTCACGGAGTTTAACTTAGATAAAAAGGGATATGTTGTTCTAAAATAAACCAAAGCCAGCCCAATCTGCATCGGCCATTAGACGTGGCGATGACTGGTATGAGGAAAAGGAAGAAGACATCGGGGAGTCACGAAATGGAGAGATGGACTTTCTACTTGAGACAGACCATCGAGACACTGTCTCAATATCTGAATTGTAGTTCGGTTCAGTCCCGGGTCGAAATTCGAACTTGTAGACACTCTTCTTGACCTCATTTCTCCGCTTCACCGAAGGAGATGGGAAGCAACCAACCGGTGAAACACATTCCGCTCGGCCAAGAATACGCTGGGATCGAGCACGAAAAGACTTGCTTCGAGTCTGTGTCGAAGGATGGAAGTACAATCCAGCAGGTGGGGGTCCAAGTTTACGCGTTGGGGTGTCACGAAATGGACTGTTGTGATGGCTTGGCGGTTTTGGTGGTGGTTCGAGGTGGTGTTTAGGTAGGAATAATCCACTACGAGGTTCGTATAAAGGTTCTTGTGGTTGTCGAAGCTTCGGGACGCCGGGCCGGATCTCCCACTTGAATGGAATGGCTCCTGGCTTCTTGAAAGAATCATCCATAGTCATGTTGCTTCACTAAAGTTACAACAGATAAAACAACTGAAAAATCAAGCCCTCTTTTTCTTTCTTCATTTGGGAGTGGCAAATATAAATAGAGATGAAGATTGTGGTTTGGTGATAGTTTTAGGCTTGATCAAAGGCGTGGGAAGGGGGTGATTAGTGGGGCATGCGTTGAAGTTTCAATGTGTTCATGCCATGCGGAGACAAATGCACAATAATGCCAATATTTTTCTATCATAGTGAAAGAGACTAGAGAGATGAATGCCTAGATATGTGTCCACCTGCATGATTTTAGGGTCCATAAAATTAAATTCAAATTGAATTTCCAAGATTGGCGTAGTATTAAAGAAGAAAATGAAATTAAAATTTTGTTAATTCAAAAATACCCATCGGCCATTGTGCAAGTTTGGTTTGGTGGATTGTAGAATCTAATACAGTGATTAGGATTTTAGCTTAATTTTTTTCTTTTGACGCCATTAATTGCTGTCTAATCTACTTGTCAAACATATCAATATGTACAATTAATCGTTAAGTACAAGATTCATTTCACAACGGCTTACCAAATTACTCACATGGTGGGCCCCACCATGCATTAAAAAAAAATTGTGCGGGACCCACGTGTGTGAGTGTTCTGTGAGTTCTCTTGTGAAATCTTCCTATAGGTAAAGTATCTTTCATGTATGTATTGCACAAGACTTGAGGTGACGAAATTAAAAAAAGAGATGCATAGTGTGGTCAATTCATCTCGTGCACTAAAAATGTCATTGTAAAGTGTTTTCTTAATAATCACGCGAAAAGGAAATGTTGGCTAGTCACAAGCAAATATAATTTACTAAATCATGTTTCGATTTCAATAAATTTCATGGAGAATTTCCTCATGCCTCACACTTCGTAGAAATAAAATTGTTAGAATTTGGGCGTGACCCGAATTCCTTGTTGAAGTAATTGAAGAATTCTAATTGAAGTGCATGTCAAGAGGAATTCAATTTGGAATGCTATTGAAATCTTATTAAGTTGAAATTCTATTTGAAACCCATATTGGGAGTTAGAATTTGTATTGGATTTGAAGATATTGAAATTATGGATCGGGAAGCAAAGTCGCTGCATTTTCGCTAACCTATCGCTAACTGGCCGTTCGAGCAACACCTGCAAATTTTCTCACGAGACTTAGTCGCTCGTCTAGCGCTCGAGCGACAGACATGTCGCTAGCTTATCGCTCGAGCGACATTGTTATCCTGCCCAAAGTTTCGCTTTTAACACATTTTTGGTATTCTATTTCAATTACAACTCATCTATTAGGGTTTGGACATCACCATACATAGCTACCTATAAATATTAGACTCTTCTATACAATTTTATAGTGTGAGAAAAATGATTACTAATTTTTAGGATTATTGTAATACTTCTCTATTTTCGTTATTTGTGGTGCAATGAAATATCATAATTCATCTGTTATATTTTTCTTGTCTTTTATTTTTTTGCTTGTGATCAAATATTTCATAATTGTATCATATAACTTCAACATCTCAATCCAGAGGTTGATTTCATATCAAGTGGTATCGAGCAATATGTGATTCTTGAATTCTGAACAATTAATATTAGAGATTCGGGGCATAATTAACACAACAAAGACAAATGCAAATTATTTGTCACTGATCGTGCTCTCTTCCTAATAGGAGTACATGACATTTTATTGTCTTGGCAAAAGATAAACTACTAGGAACACCCCACTTCAAGAGGCAGCTTCTTGTGTTCGATATCTCCCTTCCAAACATACCTTTGGTCATCATTTTTATTCTCAAATACATTTTATTTTATTTTTCATAATAAATTTTGTTACACCAGTGTGTTACATTGTTTTGTACCATGCTATACAATTTTTAACACCAGTTTCCACTACAGCGGCCACCGTCGCTACTTGTAATTAGTGTTCTAAAAAACGTAAAGCATGACTATGGGGCAGTACCATATTTCATGCTTTTACGAGCTTAAACATACCTATATGAGACCTACATAAAGCCTAGACATAAAAGCGTGACGTGATGACAATACCAAGCTTCCCACTTAAGCGAGATTTGTAGTACAATGTAATAGCATGTGTCACACATATATGGCTAGGAATGACAATTTGATCCGAAAAATCCGCGCCCCACGATGCCTTGCCCTGAACAAGGCTAGAATTCTCCGGTGGGCAGGTTTCGGAACATGGGTTGTCACGTCTCGTCCCGTTCCGTCCCATACAGATTGTATAGTTATTTAAAAAGAATATTCAAAACTTGCTTAAATACCCTCAGCGCAATTTTTCATGCATAACATCAAATCAAGTAAACGGCGAGGGACCTGGCTGCCTCATTCGCCTTAAGCGGGATCGAGGCAGGACATGGGGCACCCCACTATTCATTAATTTTGCAAGTATACGAATTGTGAAAAAGTAATATGATGGTAAGTAAAGTAATATCCTTATGACGACCTTGCAATTAAGTACCAAAATTAATAACTGTAGCTTTATTTGAACTATCTATTCGAGAAAGGAGAATTTTATCTAATTAAACTAATGGCTAAATTATACTAAATTAAATAATCTACGTGGGTGTTGGATAAGCTCGACGTGTTAATTTGATTTAATGAATAAAAGTATTAAGACTCGCGATCTTACTTAAGTCATCCCCTTTAATCTTTCTTCTCACGTTCAATTTCAAAATGTGTACTCAATCGAATTTAGTAATTTAATTAATTTTCATCTCTCGAGTTTATATTAATCCTATTTAGTTCATTCGTTTTACTATATTTCTATGTAAATCTGAAGAAGTCTTAACTAAACATATCAAATCATCTCGAAATTTAATTAACGACCAAATAAAAATATGTATATCTACCTTCTATCAAATTAGGAACATGCTACCTGCGGAATTTTTTTTTTTTTTTTTGCTTGTGCAAGCACCAGATGAGGTAGCATTTAGCCTTCATGCGACCTCAAGGCTCCAATTTTCAAGTATTTGCATTATGGTCCTACAAGCTTCAAGCCTCTTCCATTTTGGTCCCTCAAGTTTGAGCTTTGTCAATTTGAGTCCTTCTGTCACATGTATACACATTGACCTTGAATTTTCAACTTCATCAAATTTTGTCCTTAAGTTTTGATTCAATTTATTTTGGTCTTCAAACTCTCCAAATGGCAAATATTGGTCTCCAAAACTTACGTAATCATCCAATCAAACCATCCAATAAAGTCCTCAACTTCACAATATTAATGCAGACCCATCCCTTTTCCCTCAATCAAGCTATAAATCGTCTCATTTTTGCTCAATTCACCTTCAACTCGGGATTTTACCTACGCACAATAGGAGTAAAAATCAGCCCATTGAATCTAAACTATAGAGTTTAGAAGCCTATATAAACGTGTAAAACACTCTTATCACCCATCCCTACGTAATGCCATATATTTCCATTGTCACGGTTCCATTTGTAACATTAGTATCACACCATAGCCGCAACCAACCCTACAACTTGTAACATTCATTGTTCCACCACCACCACCATCACAATTCTTATTGTAACACCATTCTTATTGTAACACCGTGTTACAATTCATTGCTTTCGGTAAAAAGCAAACATACCACCGTCACCACCACAACATTTGCCATGCCCCATCACCACCACCTTCCACTACCATAAAATACGCCACTAAACCTTAGCACCATCTCCATAAACACTACACACCAGAACTATCATAAAAAATTATTAAATAATACCATTAAAGATAAGTGACCACCAAGAAGCAATTTAAAGTTTGAAGAGTAAATCATCATCATAGTATAATTGGGTAAGTAATGAAACATTTTACTTGAATGATTTGTTTTGAGTTGTAATTTTTTCAACAACTATAACTTCTCATGTGAAATTTTTGCACGACATGTCAAAAACGAGGGAAACGAAATCTAACAAATGATGGATAAAGTTAGGGCTAGACAAAACTCCGGAACCGATCCGGACTCGAACCTAATCGAATCGAACCAAGCGGTTCTTTATAAGTTAAATATCCGAATGAGTATCTGAATCGAGAATTGGCTGGTTTGGTTCGATTTTAGACCTAGAACCGAATTTAAATAATTTTTTTTAATTTTTTATTTTGAATTAATTAAATTTTTAAATTTTTTCTAAACAAATTAACTAATTTAGTGATTAATGTTCTAACTCCCAAACCAAATTCATGCCTAGCTAGCCCACCTAGGGTTGGACAAAACTCCCGAACCGAATTGGACCGAACCGAAACCGAGCGATTCTTCATAAGTTAAATACCCGAACAAATATTTGAATCAAGAACCGATGTGTTTGGTTCAGTTCTAGATCAAGAACCGAATAAGAACCAAATCTAAATATATATTTTTAATTTTTTATATTAAATTATTTTAATTTTTTTAAAAAACAAATTAGCTAATTTAGTGATTAATGCTCTAATTCCCAAACCAAGTCCATGCCTAGCTAGCCCAGCCCAACCCAATTTCTAAATTCAATTTTTTGTTTTAATTTTTTGGTCAAATGTTTTCATTAGACTCAATCCTAGTCCTATTCGTCTAGTCGTGTGATGTGCCGAAAAGTAAATGTATTAAATTGCAAAATCATTTTAGTGTTGGATAAATTTAAGTGAAAGGACCAAATAATTTTTTCGTGAGATAAACTTCTTCCTCTAAATAATTTTTTCTACTAACAATAATTAATTCTTGTATTGATTATTACATTAAAGAAGGCCAAGCAAGCTTAGGTTATCTTCTCAATTATTTAATTATTTCTTGTTGCTTTCAAATGATTCAGTTCACACTAAAGAGATCGACTTTTTTTACTATTAAAAAATTAATTATTTAAAGTAGTAAGAATACCTAAATCATAATTATTCCCTCTTTACAAAAAAAAAAAAAAAAAAAA
>OU503042.1:25374411-25385193 GCA_912172775.2 Fraxinus pennsylvanica | reverse complement strand
TTGACAATAAACATGGTCTACAACTATATTACAAAAAATATTATTTAACTACCTTAATTTCTTGAATCACATGGGCTGTCCCCACGTAATTAATAAAGTATTTTTAGCAAATTGCATTTAAGCATTAGAGAAATTTAAACCTGAAAAGCTGACTGTCTAATTAAAAATCAGAAATTAATTTAGGATAATTAACCAAATGTAATGTCTTTACTAAACATGGATTTAAGGAATCTAATTGAGGTTGTCAAATTTAATTTGCATTTAATTACTCAAAAAAATATACAAAATTTAATTAAATGTACGACTTTTTGCAAGTTTTGTAATTTATTTTCGTTAAGACCGTTAATTATGGGATGAATGTTGGTTAAGATTCTGAATTAGGGTTTCTTTAGAAAGAATTAAAGAATATTTATTTATTATACGAGCTTGTGGTTAGGGCGGCGTAGGCCGGCGGAGCTACGTGTTTTTGGGAGAGCTTTTCAAAGTCTAAGAGCACTTCTTGTTAAAATTAGATGTTTACTTAAAATAAATAAGTGCTTACTAACTAAAAATATAATTGCTCTAAATTCTGCTTTTNGGTGAGTACAAGCTAGCAAAGTTCAATATTGCTTCTTCCAGCCTTGTATTGTACTTTAGGGGGGGTGCAGTTTTGTGTTTTTAGTTTTGAATTCATTTTGAATTTTGTATTTTAAGTGTCGATTTTGAGATTGTTGAAAACATGTTGAAAAATTGTTTTGAAAAGACGCTTTGAAAATTTTGGCCAAATTATAACTGAAAACACCCTAAGGGTCTGTTCTCTTTACCATTTTCAATCCATTTTCTGTTTTCAATTTTCAAAAATATTGAAAACGCGTTCTCTTTCCTATTTTCGAAAACACGTTTTTGAAAAACAAGTTTAAAACTTACAAAGAAAATTTGTCGTTTTGGTGTTTTCAGTTACAAAATGAATTCAAAACTCAAAACACAAAGAGAATAACCCCTTAAATTTTAAAATATATTCTAGTTCTCATGCGCCCCCATATATTTTTTTTAAAAAAAGTGGTGCAATGAGAACAATTTTCTTCTGAATTTGTAAGATAAATTTTGTTCAGAGTGAAACAGCTTTATAGAAAGCCAAAAAGCTTAAAAGGATGTCTTTTCGTGCATTGAAGTTACACAAATCCACCTGAAATTTTTGGACTTAACTGCACAAGGTTTTAACATTGATTTTAACTTTGAATTCAATATTGAAGACTACTCGATGATAAAATAAAAACTATAAAAAGCACCCACGTCCATACATATATAGAAGGCACTAAAAAGAAAAAAACTTTTTTTTTCTTTTTTCTTTTTTTTTCTTTTTAATGTGTAACTTCTTAAAAGTAAGTCCTTCCACGGAAAGTATAATGATAAGCGACTTTTCATTAAGGAATTTGAAAGTGGGGCACTTTTGTGATGGAGAAGCCTCCTGGGAATGAGGGATTTGGGTAAAAAGAAGGTTCAAATATCATAATCATATTTTCCAGCTTCTTCATGTCTTGTTCAATTTTACATTAATTTTTCCAGCCCTAGAGGAAGTATACCAACCTATTCTGATACATGAGCATCCATTTAATCAAAACAAACAAGAAACGAGTTTCAAAATGGCTTTACGAAAATTTAAACACAAACTTGAAAAAAAGGAAAAGTGGGTAATCGAAAATGATCATTCTGCTTTAGTGGGAGATAAATGAATTCTGGTAATATTAGGGGGTCACTAGAGCTCATTTATCTCCCTTCCACGTACCACAGGGGGCCAGCTGACATTACGAGAACCCGTGTGATCCGGATAATGTTGCAAAACTCAATTGGAAAATCAAGGTAAAAGCATCCAAGGCAAATAGGCTATAAAAGTAAGAAAAGATAAAGGGCAAAAAAGGGGATGTGATGTACATTAGAGTGCGTGAGCAACAAAGTAAAAAAGTAATAATTGTCATTAGGGAAAAACCTTTTGAGAATTTATGCTTGGGTAGTGGGGCCCATAATATTTCATCTTTATTAGTTTACTTGTAATTTTACCAATCCATGTTTCTCCTTTGGCTTTAAAACAACGCATTCTTTTCTTCCACATAAAATATAACAAAACAAGAAAAAGTAGGCACTCATTCTTGTATTTTATGGTAGGGACCCTCATTTGCATGGTGGATTGGCGTTGCTTCCTTTTCTATCTCAACTTTCTTATCTTCTCAATGTCTCATCTCGTCAACGTCAACCCAAAGTATCCACTATTTTCCCATCCCATAAAATTTGTGACATGCCCACGTACTAAATATGCCGTATTTCATCGTATCTCATAGCTTCAATTCAAGTTCTTAACGAAAATAAACCCAAGTGGTATTAATAAATAACTAACAAACATTATACATGTAAAGTCGCAGACATGTGGGTTGGTAGTAGAGAGGTTAAAGAGACAAATGCATGTGAAAGCAGAGCTCTTTGTAAGCCTCTTGTTTAGAGCTGTCGTGTCCATGTTTAGCTTTCAATAATATAGTGGATTAGACCACACTTTATTTGAAATCACTAATTTTGGCCTCCCATGTCAAGAAATGACAAATCTATTTAAAACATCAATGGATCGGTCCACAATGACAATGATACACGAGATTAGATAGTACTGAATAATATTCAAAATTCAATTTATATTACTTTTTGGTTCCAAAACATGTGTGATCTATTGTGGGTGGGTTGACATGTTTCTAGTAAATATCTCTATCAACTACGATATTACAAGTCAAAGGGCAAATGATAAAACCGTGTCCTGAAGATTAGGATGAAATGATTTTTGAGGCTTCAAAACATTTTCTTTACTAAAGACAATAATTATAATCATGACAAGCATCGTTACAACAATCATCATGGTGAAGACATACACATTATGGGAATTAGAGCTGTAAATTGGGTCGTGCCAGGTGTCCCACATCAAGCCACTTAGCTACACACCTTGGCCGGCATGACCCATTAATTCGGGGCACAGCATGGCATTGACACGGTTTTTACTTCTATTGAATTTAAAATGGAGGTGCATTGAACTTTGCAGACACAACTCGACTGTGTAGGTGGGCCAACTCACGCCATGCCTTGTGATGGGTCGGGTCAGGCCAGGCCCCAAACCTGATGGGCCGCTCTGGGCAAAATTTGGCACCCTACATGGACTGCTAGGACTACTAGCTGCTGCCACGTTCCAAGAGTTGGACATGACATATCTAAAATGATGAGTCCCTAATGAATAAACACAATCCATGATCGAGTGCAAGTCTTCACTCAAATAAGGAAATAAAACAATCAACTGTATATTCAGTTCAGACAGACTTGACGGCAAGCTTAATTTTCAACAATTTCAAATACATGAGCATGAGCATTCCTTATTTTATTTTTTACCTATGGTAATCCTAGACTATAACAAATGGAAACGTGAACATATGTGCTCAAAAGATACACTGCCTTAAGGCATTTTCTGAAAAAAATGAAGGAATGGAATTCAGCATTTTATTGATCAACTTATGTGCTCAAAAGTAAATATAGCGTTCCTTCGTCACACTCCTACAAGGGTTTTACATGCCAAGCAACATTATCCACAGACATCCACAGGATCAAAAGTCCCATTTATAGCCTCCCGACAATCACACGGGATTGTCAAATGAAGTGTTTCTCATACAAGAGGAATCAGACCTGGTGGAGCTTCAAATGTGATGTCAGTTCCCCGATTTGATTTTGAAGAATCCAGCTCCAAGATGTTAGCATGAAGTATACTTTAGCCCCCCCGAAACAAGAAATAAGGAGAAGCGATAACGAGAAATTCTTTGCAGCAAGTGAAGTATAATTCATCAAACTCCATACAGTGGCAGAAAGATTTTGACAAAAGAGTACGCCAGTGCCCCTGTAAAGATATAGCTGTCGAACCTATCTAGAATCCCACCTGCTTTGTGAGTTATCATTAGAATAGATCCAAGTCTGAATATCAAAACTTCACACACAAAAAGATATATCCTTCCTTAGTATATACTCCTAAATGAATCGAGCCCTCTGTGATCATTAAACAAAACGACAATTGCAGAATCATCTTAAACCGAATATGGACCATCTAATTAGAATCCAGCGTACAGATCCAAATTGTTCATATGTTAGGTTTATTACTGGATAGTGGATATAAATTATTTTGGTAAAACTGCTATTGTTTGCTTAATTCCTCTTATAAAATGGACCAAGCATGAGCACAGTCATGTCATATATGTCTAAAAAGCGGAAAACTACAAAAGTGTGGTGTTGATGAACACTTGGTGAATCTCGGCAGGGTGTTCTTTACTCCAATCCTACGTATTTTGAGTCATCATATGTTCTATTGGATATTGCCATTCCAAAATAGTTAAAAGGAAATTGTGACCGATCAGGGTAAGTGTAGGCATGAAACCTAGGATAAGGGGAGAAACCAGCATGCTACATGACACATAAAAAATGATTAAGATATGTAGACATTACCATGTCCAGGTATGAGGGATCCTGAATCTTTGACCCCCGCGTCACGCTTGATCATGGATTCCGTCAGGTCACCAAAAAGAGACCCAAAGTAGTTCAGAAACCCAAATGCTACAGCACTGCCAACCGTCCAAGAAAACTATATAAATTGATGCAAATGGAAGCTTCCAAAGAAGAATTTTCCAATTTTACAGCTAGAAACAAATTATTATTTCATTCTTCTATAATGAACAATGCAACTCGAATTAGGAACAGAAGAAGAAAAGGAAACCCAGATGGCATGCTGGACTATGAAGTGAAAACACGAAAATAAAACTATGTACCTCAGGACATTTGTAGGCCAGCTTAGGGTCTTCGCCAATATAATAGAGGTCGCTATACAACCACCTAGTCCTGCAAGAGCTCCCTCCCATGTCTTTTTTGGGCTAATACTGGTCAGAGGTGTCCGACCAAAAGCCTGCACTTGAATTTGTATGAGGGCTTATATATCCACAAAATAGTCATCTAGATTTGTTATATGATCACAAACACGGGTTGAAGCATGAAATAAGGAAGTTAGGGGAGTTAATGGCCATTAAGAATTACAAAAGTAACTGAAATAGATACTCTACTTCCTATAAATATTTATGAACCAAGACAATATAGAGATGAAATGAAGGACAAAATTATGCCAAAAAAGGGATATAAAAGATCAATTTTACATGCTGAACATCATGGGGTACAAATTAGGATTAAATATGACTTGAGTTCTGAAAAAATTTGCTCATGACCAACAAGTCAAAGAGAGAGAAGCATCCATTAGATATTTACACAAGTCAGGTTGAAAAAGCAAATAAACACTACCGTGAAACTAGAATTTTCCCTTGTACCTTTGAGGAGAAAAAACAATGACTTAAAACTTTCTCCTATTAAATGTGTTAATTCACACGTATCTGGCTGGTCAAATTCAGTTTTTCACTGCTTTTCCTCGAGATGAATGACGCAAAACTAACAGTACAGGAGAAAAAATATTTATGGAAACTACCTTTCCCCAAATAAAAGCACATGTATCTGCTGCAATAATACTGCTAACTGAAATCAAGGTTGCCACAAGACCCACTGTCCACTGAGTTCGGCCACCAAGAAGAACAGGCCAAGATGCTACCACACCTGCAAAACATAGACTCCCATCAGAACTTAACCAATGTACTGGCGGCAACACCAATTTAAGTTTTTGCTGATATTTCTAATATTGAAATATAGAACAATAGATTTCACCATGTGCTGATCTACAGAAAAGAGGACTGTCTTTTCAGGTGGTTATGAAGATTCAAAATTTTAGATTGGACATACTTCACCAGAATTTCATTAATCATGCTTTGAGTCAAAATATTTCACTTGTGTCTAGCATAAGTGTTGCGTCATTAGGTTACTTCTAAACACCCAATGCTTTAGGCTTATATTCTTGAACAAAAAGGTAATCAAAATTTCAAGTAGAATTTAATAGAATCACGCACTATCTACACAGCAATGAGTTGAGTCGTAACAAACTGAAAACATGCTTCAAGAGTTTTGATTAGCATTTGAAATAGTACTGCATAGGTCTAGGAGTTTCGCTTGCTCTTATTTTCATTTATTTCCACTTTTTTGTTCCTTACTTTTTTAATGAGATAGAAACTATCTATATGGTGCCACAGAGTTATCCACTGATTTCATCTATATCTTTATTTTGGGGAAGCATCCTGAAGACTAGCATTATCTATTATTCTGAAGATCACCATTATCAAGAAGGTATGCAAGCAACCAACAGTATTATGACCAACCAGATGCTCCATGAAATATACATCAGAATATTGTACTAACACAATACACTGCAATACCTTTCTCTTTCCAGAACCAATTGGAACAGAGCATAAACTATCAAGCTTTAGAACAACACTTATTTCTCTATTCTTCCTCAATGTTAGTCCCAAAGACTCATTTTCCGAAATGGATCAACAAAATCAGGCAAACTTTTCTCAAACATAATGCCAATTTGAGCAAGTGAACCGTAGAAAGAAAACAATACCGCAGATTGTGTCTAGGACCATGTTTCATCAAGATGAAAGTTGAGCTGAGCTAGATATTCTGATCCATGTGTATGTCAGTGTAATTTTTAATCTTTTCCGTGACTACAATTTTTTTCCTTTCCCATTTTACTCCTTTTCTGTTTTCGAAAACTGTCCTGTAGTCCTCTCACGACAGGTATTTTCATTTCAAAAGTACTTCTCCACAATTTGTCAAAATATTTACCCAATTATAAAGTCTAAACTCCAAACACAATTCCATGACATCTGGCACTTTGTGTAACAGCAGAAAAAAGCAAGTGTTTGCCCAAATGAAAAAGTTATCAGCTAGAAAGTGCAAATAACAAAGACAGGCTATATCTACAATAAGTACTTAAAAAAAAAAAAAAGCGGATACTTACGGGTATTTAGTGCAGGAGCTGCTAAACCACATCGCAGCTTAATCCAGAAACAAGGAAGGTACCCACAGTAAAATAGTCCAAACATGGTACTACTGAGTTGAGCGAAACGGGGATTCCCCCTTTGCAGAAGCAGGGCCATGGCAACGACAAAAGCCGCAGACGTCACAGATACATCAATATTCCCGAAGTATCTAAACATAATGACAACCACCACAAATCAGCTACAGGAACTATTAGAAACTTTGCAGTAAAAGTTACTGAGACAAAATACAAAGAGGAATAGAAAATTGTCAGTCTTCTTTTTCTTTGAATTACAAAGAGATTTGGCCCATTCATAGGGTTACAAACAACCATAAAAGGACAGTTATAACTACCTACCATAAAATACCAACTATAAATTGTCATATAAAGACTGACCATAATATGTTCTATTAAAAGAAAAGGAAACTAGTGGACAAGGAAGTTAATATTCCATTGGAACTATTCTACTAAATTTTGTTGCATGAATCAAGGGGAAAAGAAAAATTCACAGCAAAGTCCAATAATAGTTATTTCACTCGTATTTGACAAGTGGAAATTTCAATAAAGAGAAATGCTCAAGAACTCTAGTCAGTTACTGTAACTATGCTATATATTTTTACATAAATGCCCACTTCTAAGTTTTTGATTTAACAAAATTTTCTCCGCAGTTTTATAAGTAGTGCCATGTACTTTTCCTATTTTTATCATGCTCCATCCACATTGAAAAATTATTTTTCCAAGAAGAAAAGGACATGAGAGAACTGATAAAACTAGATAAGCATTCAATCCCATAACGAATTATTGGAAAGAAAACGGGCCAAAAAAATATCCTCAAATTTCTTCTCATTCAAATAAAAAGCGAATGCACATATTAAACTTTCCCTTGCCTAGAGTATACTGTCATCCTTGTCCTTTCCAATACCTCTAAACTCGGAGAATTTTCATATCAAAAGCACTAAGAAATACGATAGCCCCTTCGACATCATAACAAACCTTCTCCATAACTTTAATGCAATAACACAATGCATAAACAGGTTATCATGTGTATTACTGTGCTGCAAACACTTAGACACATCAGAGATAGAAACTTGATACTCAGCACCTACAGCATGTCATTTTTATTTAGCTTTTAGCAACCACAACCATGTCAAAAGCCTTCCTTAAGAACTAGTATACATTTTAGAATTAAAGAATACATAAACAGATTAGATTTCTGAGCAATCACAAGGAAGGAAAAATATCACAAGATACGTGTGCTAAATTCCAGATCATTCAACTGGGAAAGTAGAAACATCCCCATATACCAACAACTGAGATTAAAATATAAATAGAAACTCTAAAAGGCCATCTGAGGAAGAAAAGTAAAAGAGATGGAGCTTAAGAGCCCCTCACCTCCACCAGGAAAAAAAAAAATAAGCATAATTCAATAAAGTCAAGGAAACACATCATAATGTATAATGCAATTGATTCTAAATTCTTCTTGAGAATGGATGCAGGAACCAATAGCAACTCAGAAATGTACGTTCAAAAGAGGCAAACCTATATTCATGATGAAAACTCGATCGATAAGTGCAGATTTACGTGAAATCTCATGAGACTTGTCGAAACTTTTTTCTTCTTCCGGCCAAGGTCGTTAACCTCCCTCCACCCCCACACCCCACCAAGATCTCGAGCATTCATATATCTTAATGCCCCATATTGATTATTCACGTTAAATCAAAAATTTGTATGGACACAGCCGGAAAATTCAATTACTATCTTTTAACATGAATAAACGCAGATTTATGAAGGAAATCGAGATTAATCGTGCTGAAAGTTGTGTCCAAATGACAACTACTAGAAGAACAGAGTGGAGTGCTGGTGTTCGAGAAGTATCGATCAGATGTGCCTCGGACACATGGAAAAATTATACGACACTCCACATGGGATGCCCTTTTTTATATTATATTTGAATTTCCAACACACTGGAAGACACAACCCAAACACGTTGACAACACAGCAAGCATTATTTGGTAAATGTTGAAATATAAAATGAGGAAAATGCTAACTATTAAAGTGTTTCGCTAAATTGCAGAATAAAAGAATGGAATACAAATGAAACCAGCTGCACTCACACCATTTGCCACTTAAGGGAAGCAATGATGGAAAAAGATGGAAACGATAAAGTCACAATGGCCAATAGAAAATTGAAATAGACCAACAATGGGAAATGTCATATTTCAAACTAGCTGCAACATTCGGGTAATGAATCAAGTTATTACATAAACCGATTGGGCATTACCTATTCTTGACAAAGATTTGGAATTACCTATTACTAACTCCACCTACTCAATAACATTCTCGAGTTTATTTAAGTCAATGTTGGCTCTAGAGAAAGTCGATGCTTCTAGATGCAAAAGGAGATATGAAGGTTGACAGAGGAGAAGATACAAAAATTAGGCCAAAAAGGGAAATGAAAAAAAGCAGAAGGCAGACAAAAGAGATGACTGGAGTCTCGAGAGAGATGAAAGGAGGAGAAAAAGAAATATGTCATGGGCAATAGGAGATATAAAAAGGGAGCTGCTTTATGGCTATTTTCAGCCATTTTCTGGGCTTGTTACCAGGCTAGTCTCAGCTAGATCTTATATGAGTCTGAGTTACAGCATTTCAGCTAGATTAAGACACTTTCTAGTTCATTGTTGCCCAATTCCTCGCCCTATCCAAGTTCCTATTGCTTTCATGACTTTCCATCTCTCATTAACAGATAGAGAGCTTTCTTCCTTCTTGCTTTAGTCATTTCGTGCCCTTCTTAGCATGCAGCAATTTAACAGAGTAGCAGTGAAGAGAGAAGTAATTTTCTGTTATTAATCACAATAACTTTTGGTATTCTAAAGAACAGAATAAGGGTTCATAATTTTATATTATTTTAGCCAATGTGTCTCCTATGTCATTGTGGCGTGTCAGCTTGTTCATTTCCACGCTTCATAGACTTCCAATACCCAATAGCAATTTTAAAGTAAGACAGTACATTCAGCCCATGCGCAGAAAGTCTAAAGCAGGGGGTCCATAAAAGTTACTAAATGAAGTGCACAGAAAAACCAAAAGATTGTCAACTACTCTTACAGTGTGAGTATAGGCATTAGAGCACAGATAACAGAGCAAACTCGTGATACATATCGAGGAGGAGGGGTCATTCCAGTAGCAATTCCACGGCTTCTGACCAGTTCAAAGTATTCCCTGGCACCAATAAATACTGCCACTGCAAGAGCCATTGTGAAAACCCATCCTCCAGCCAACACTACTCCTCCAGCAGAAACTCCAATGCCAAGCCCAAAGATAACCCTTTTCTTCAACTGACTCGCTTTCTGTTGATGTTCTGAATCTGAATTCTCCTCCACAGATATTTGAGTACCTTCGTTTACTTCCTACAACATATCCATCTCAGTGGTCCAGTTGTAATTTATCTGAATAACATTAAAGGGGATCATACTTCTTAAACATTGTAAAATGAACATTGAGGAATCCTCAATAAATGGTTTTCATCAAAGAGAGAGTATTTTGCCGATTTTACTCATGTATGATCCATATGTAAACAACAGAATCTACAATACTATTTACTCTGAACAGCACAAGGATTCATCGCCCGGGCCTTGTTTTGTTGATTTATCTCGAGAATTATTTCATAGTTATGTTGTCATCCTAATGCATGCAGTACTTGCCATTTGTTCATGTTTTTGTATTCAACAATTTATTCAACCCGTCTAAGGTAGTGTATCGAGGGGCTCTAGGCGATCAAGGAGCCACGTCTTTCTTTATGGCATAACCCGACAAGAGTTGTCTTAGTC
>OU503042.1:25363562-25374187 GCA_912172775.2 Fraxinus pennsylvanica | reverse complement strand
ATAGCCAACGCATACTCACAGGTTAATGTGCACACAGAACATATTGATGTCTGACATTGAGATTTGCAATATTGAAAAATGACACATCTTTTTCATTCTTAGAAGTTAACAGCCCAAGAAAGCTCAAATGGTTAAAATGAATTTCTAGACTTCTAAATAGTTATATAGAGCCAATGGTAGCATAGAATTCTGAACCAGATTTTCAGTCTTAAAATTAAACATAAAGAGCTTTACCTTATCTTATAAAACAGTCACACAAATATATATATGAATTTTAAAATCCATAGGAAAAAAAAAAGCAGCATTAACAATGATAATAGTAAGCTCAAAACCTTCATATATTTCTTTTTATTGCCAATGTATTCTACTAACATTATTCCTCGATCCACTGTAGTAACTATGCAGTTATTCTAAGCTATCAAAGGTTGGTGTGCCATTAATTAATATACATGCTTGATTAATGAGTTAGTGAGTACAAATTATATATTACACGATACAAGAATAACAATAATTATACCTTCAAAAAAAGCCCTCGAGTTTTTTATTTCACCCTTATCCAGAAGCATACTGTCAAAGCCTGATTCGCCTTAATGTAGCATAGTTCATGGAAGAAGTGTGGCATATTGGGGGCGCATAATTCTACTTTTCAGTTAACAATGAGACAAAATATGTCTAAAAATTTAAAAGTGAAATCCTCATTTGTCTATAATTTCCATTACTTTCTATTGTCTCCTATTTACACTCCAGCTGAGTTTTACTAGTCTACAGCAATTCAGAGAAACAAACATCTTCCAAATCACTCATGAATTTCCAAAATTGAGCAACATCTAAGTAGAACACAATAATGACTAAACACATAAAGCTCAATGCCGAAATCTTAAAAATTAAGGGGGAATAGGCAAATATTATAGCATTTTGCAAAATATTAGATAATACCTCATCGATTTTTTCTAAGTCGTCAATTTGCTCAGGCTGCTCTGCTTTGGCCACGGCGGTGATCAACCGTTGGTGTTTGAGTTTGACCAAATTACCCCGCGGAATTCTAAAAACCCCTCGAGGGCCATTACTATCAAATATTAACCCAAATCTCATACCGCGGTAATCGGGTCGGTTCAAATTGAGAGTTCTAGAAGTGAAGGGCCGTTGGTGACGGTGAGAGTTACAAGAACATGTAGAGGTGAGAGAGAGCGGGATTAGATTGATTCTACCTAATTCTACTAGTATTTGAGGAGCCATTGACGGATTTTTATGAGATAATAAGAGGGAACTAAACGGAATTAAGAAGCATGGCTGAGATTAGATTGAGCGTCGAGCGGGTGGAGTGAGGTCAGTAGCTGCCACTTAGAGAGAGAAAATGCGGTGGTTTGCAGTGAGCGAGCTGTACCTCGGGACTTTAAACACGAAACGGTTGAGAGAGGATGATAAGGCCACATGACAGTATATTAATGGTGACACAAACAATGCTGAGCTTATTTACAAGGAAAAATCAGAATCAAATTACTTCGGGAAAAACGTCTTTATTTAACCAAAAATAATATTTAGCCCTCGTTCGATGCACATTTTGAAGGTAAGAACGCATTTTTACTGTTGATATGATGAGGAATATGTGATTGAAAAAGAATGAAAAATTATTGATGTGATAAAAAATATTATTTTATTGAAAAATGTGTGGTTGAAAATGAGAATAAAAAAAATAATGTGGACAAAAATTAAGCTATGAGAGGAGGGTTTTATAAATTAACATTGACTTGCAAATTCATGGTCAGTAGACAATATTACCGTCATATATAGGGTTTATTAAATATTACTTGTTTCCAAGAAAAGAGAGAAAAAAATCATGATAGTCCGTTATGAAAGTTTTAAATTATTTAGATCCCGTGAACAAAATTACACAATTAAAAATAACAAGTCACATTTTAATTGCTTTTAGATGGTTAGATTAAACGAATCAATTTATCATTAGTTTGAATATCAAAATCAATAATTAAAGGTAATAAAGAACACCAAAGATGATTACGGACCACAACTGGATAAAAATTTCGAGTACTTTATCGTCAGTAATCCACTATAAATTGAAACAAATTTACAATATGGTTCAGACTCATCTACTCTGTAAAACTTTTGATCTTGATTCCTGTAGTCTTCCTTGATCCTAATTTATACCTTAACCTTTTTGGATTGTGTGCTCCTGACATCAGATCCTGACTCTTGGTACCTCACCCTAGTTTTTCTGAATTTGTGTTTTTGCAACAGCTCCCGATCCCTAGTATCGATTTATCTACGATGGACTAGGTAGTTTGGTGTTTGATCAAAAGATCGTTTGCTTTTTGATCTGTGGTTTAATATGAAACAATATGACTTGATCAACAAAATATGTTTTGAAAAAAATTATGGATCAAGTAATATGTGGTGGTTAAATTTTGGAATCAATAAATGTTTTGGATCATCAAGGAATTGATCTCTATGGAATAAATATAATTCAACATACTTTTGAATGTCTCATAGGGTGTATACTTATAGTGGGTAGTGTTTGGGATGAAAAGGAACTCAAAATCATCTTGAAAATCGAACGTTACTGTTTTTTGAATAACCAAGTAGCTCGAGCGATACGTCGCGATAGACGAGCTACAGTTGAGTAGTCGTTAATATTTTTATCATAACATTCTCTTCCAATACAATTCTTCTAGAAATAGCATTGTCCAAATTTCAATGTTTTTTATATGAAAAATGTGTTTCAAGTTGTGACTGAGAATTTGGAACATGTACGGATCTGACACTCTTTAGACTTCTAATTGTATTATCTTGATCATATGTGATCTTTTTGGACATTTTGAACTCCTTCATGGACTATATTACCAACCACAACTCTTTTGACTTTAATTAGGACTCAATAACTCATATTTTAACTTTGATTACAACTCGATAATCTCGTAATACAAATCAACAAGGACTTGATTTTGACTAAAGAAACTGCCAATTACAAATTTAAAAATTGCCAATTATAATTTGTATTTAACACATTAGATCTATTGGAGGTAGATTCATTTTATCGACTTTGAATATCAACACAATGGATACATCCGATCATCCATGTTCATACGATTTTTTTGGCTCCCAAACTAATTTTGAATATGTTACTTCTCCTCTCATTTCAATAGACGTTGTCCTTGTTCTACCCATTTTCATTCATCTCCACCACACAAGACAACAAATCTGAATCATTTCCTTTACAATATATAAAAGAGGAGAGTTGATGTCACTGTTCATATCATGTCACGTCGTCGTCATGCTGATGTCGAGAGTTGATGTCACTGTTCATATCGGGTCACGTCGTCGTCATGCTGATGTCATCGTCCATTAAACATTTTTAAATCAATTTTTAGTCCTCCAAACTCTCCCACAGTCGCTCATGACCAGTTTCACACGCAACGTCCATTTCTCTTCTGATGTTTTGGTTTCCAAGTTCCAACGCAGCGTCCATTCTTCTACACTCTTCCATGGTTTCTTTCTGTTCCACGAATTCCTTATTTTTTGTTTCTGAAATTGAAAAATTGGCACTTAATTTATTTTTATTCGGTTTCAGATTTCTTGTAATTAGTAAATTTCCTTGTAATAGAACTCTAATCATGGAAAAGATGATGCATGTGATTAATCGATTCCCGTTCAACTACCGTTTATGAAATTAGGGTTTTCGAAGTTCTATTCCGATGTATAATTTCGAGTTTTTGAATCTGGGTTTCTTTCATTTTTAGATAGACCTCAATGTCAATCATTTTTAAGATTTGCATATATTTTGGGTTTGTGTATGGTGCACTTGTGGAAATGAGGAATTTGTTTTTTGGGTTTCATTTCTCTGTCATTGTTCTTAATCTGCGGTTATCATATATAGACTTTTTGGAAATTGTTTGTTGATAATAATTTAGTCTCGAGATTCCTGAAATTGGACTTGTATGTTTCTGAAAAGAGATTCCAGAAATTAGATTACAGTACTTTGGATGCTGATAAATTTGTGGGATTTGATTATGGTGCAGTTACAAAGATCGGCTCTCTTTGCGCGTCCCATTCACTTCTCCAATCCGGCTTTTTATTCTACTTTTGTATTTATATGGAGGTTATGCTATGGAACGACAAGCACGAAAGAGAGATGTATGAGAATTTTGCAGATCTATTTGCCATTATAAAGGCAACAGAGAAGCTGGAGAAGGCTTATGTGCGCGATATTATTTCAGCTGCAGAATATGAAACTAACATTTGATTGCTCATTTCAAAACCATGTCGTCCACATTGAAAGATATAGTCCCAAGCATTGAGCAGTTCCATGATACGTACAAGATGGATTGCCCGGCTGTCCTCAACTGGCTTGTGACATCAGGAGTTCTGGCCACTGTTGAACACCGTGCAACTGCTGCTCTGTCCACCACTATCTCTGCTGCAATTGTGTCCGGGTGTGTGCAAAATATTATTACGGCTATGGATTCGTTTTATAGATGAATTTATGTTGTTACTTGTTAGCGAAGCTTGAAAGATTCTTCTTACCTCTGCACTCTCTCTGGGATTTTTATTTTCATTTGAATTTTTTCTTAGTTAGATTGACACTACTTTTAGGGTGTTTTATTGAATTCTTTGTTGTCTTATTTTGATGAGAATCTGCAGCAGGAGATAAAACTTTTTGCAGAAGATGATGTACGTTCTAGGGGTTCTCATTTATCAACTTTGGGTAAATATATATTCATCAACAATCTCAGCTTTACATCCTCCATCTGTATTTCCCTCCTATTTTTCCTTAGCCGTGTGAGTTTTATGATGGATGTTAATAATTTGATGGAAGATTTGAAGATCTTTCGTGCACTTCAAGATTTTCTTTTGAGGTCTTTTTGGTGATTCCAAAAGCCTTTGTTAGGTTTCTTACCCTTATTTCTAGATTGTTCTCGTCATTCAATTTTAAATTAATTAATTGTTTTCCTATCTGAGTGACATGAACATGATCTAATTCACAATTCAGTGTTAGGATAATCCATAATTATGCTTACATTGCAACAGTATGAAGTTAATTAATAAGACTTCCTTGTAAAGTAGACCTAATATGGTGCTCTCTATTCCATTTAATTTTAGTAGATTACAACTTTCTCATCTACCTCATTTTGCTTATTCTTCTTTGCTTTTCTTCTCAATTATAATTGGTACAGTCTTAAGATGTCATATCTATCTTTATCTTCTTCCTTCAAAAATTTATATACTTCAAATAATACACTGTGTTTTATGTTTCTATAGGTATTGTAAGTGTGGGATGTCTCATAATCCAGATGATGTCGTGGTGCAGTGTGAAGGGTGCAAGGGCTGGTATGTACACATAATTTATATGCTACAAATGCATTACGTATTTTTTGTTATTGAATAAAATGATGGGTTGTGGCCTATTTCGATCCACTAATTTAAAACTGAGTACAAATTGGTACCAAGGTGAAATTTCTTCTATAATGATAATGATGTATCTTTAGTAAGGTCTTTCCCATTTATTGTCTTGAAGTTGGATCTGTAATTGAAAGTGTTAATTAAATTTAGTAAAATGATGTCATGAATATGTTTGGAAGAAGGGTCATTTAATTTATGAACTCCTTTTCTTTTCTTCTCTTCTCTTTTCATTTTATTTATTTATTCTAATACTTAATCTTGTGCATGTGTTTGATGCATGAAATCAGTTTTAGAAAACTAAAATGATACATTGACCATGAAATGTGTAGAGAAATATATGTACCTTAAAACATGCTTATTGTGTTTAATACTATAACCACATATATAAATTTGAACATGACGTACAATTAGGAACCATAGAGAACAATTTTCTACATGGCTGAATATTAGATAAACATAAATTTAATATTAATTCATCAAAGATGTCCCAATTTTTGAAATGACTTTATTCCAGACTTTAGGATGGCTTATGATTTGGTGTCACTCAATGTACTTTGGGAAGATATTCTTATGTAATAAATTTTACCAAATGTTGGCAAGTTACCCCCTTTTTCCTGTTTTCGATAGTCAAGTTAAATTTTACCATTAAACGTAATTTGATACTTGTAGATGTATTCTCCTTTTTATTATCCCCTTCTATTGGAAAGTTACAGTCTCCTTCATCATTCATCAGATGATTGATCCTTCATGATTTTCTATTATTTTAATAAGTTGTAATCTTTGTGCATTAGTTTTCATTTGCTTCTTAAACAATCTCTTTGTTGCATTTCAGTGGATATCCATTGCTACGAGATCCACACTACAACAAAGGACTTGCCTTTACTGAGAAAGAGAGAGAGAGAGAGATGCCCACTTCCTCTATTGTCTACTTCTCCCAGATGTTGTTAGTCAAGAAATTCAGGTTAACATAAATTTTGTGTATTGGAACCTCCAATCTTTTTTTTTTCTCGTGTAAATTATAATTCTGAATGTACCATTTCATTGAATAGGTTAAGAAAATGATGTACAATATGCCTGAATACCAAGTACCACTGCAAAGGTACATGACTATGATGGATCTTCAGGTTGTTACAAATTTTTATGTTCACGAATGTTTGAGTTGGGACGTTTTACCTCTGGAACCTCCAAATGTATTTTCAAATCTGATGTTGTATTTTAAAAAAAAATCATTATTTTCTGAATTTTTGTGGATTTGGTGAAAAGAAAGGAACTTTTTTGGATCAGGTTATGAAATAGGTTCTTAGTCTTGTGTGTTTAATAGCGTTTTTTGAGGGTTTAAACGATTCTTTGAATCTAGCAAACTTTCTTATGGTTCTGAATTTTGATCCGATTGTGAAATTGTAATCAACATATTTAGGGACCCTAAATAATTCATTCATAATTTGTCAAGTTCAAGCTAAAGATATATTTTAATGCTTCTGTATGTTATTATAAATGAGGAATTTCCAGAAGAAAACATTATTTTCTTGGTAAATAAATTTTCATCAGAAATAACTTTTGGCTTCTTGATGTTTGAATTCATGTATTAGTATTATTTTGGTGATGTCAAGATTAACGTTGCACTTGCATCTCATGATAAGCATTGAAATATTGCACTTGTAATTGAAATTATAGGTGGCTTATTCTGTAATGAAGTTCTTATTCTTCTTAAAGAGCTGAAGTTGTTTAAGATTGTCATACTTCTCTTTTTTCAACTTTCTGTTTGCTTTCATGGAGTAGGGGAATTGTTTTCAAATATACATATGTATATATCTATGCTATTGCTATCATACATCTTTCAAATATGCTACATATAATTCTGATTGCTACTGTATTTTCAAAATTTATATGGACATGAAACACCGTTTCCTTCTGCTCTTTACATTGTTAATCATCTGAAATTCTATATGAGAATATATTATTTACAAAGGAAGTCTTATAAATTTTAAGCTAAAGGTGGTTTGAGTTCTGTTATTAAATATAATTGGATGCATCCATGATACCATTTGCTACCTTTGTGTTATATTTTAAAATGTTTTGTTTTTCTAAGATTCCTTCTTTGTTATATGTTTATGTTTTACTTTCAAGTTCATTGAAAAGTTTGGCACGCATATTATTGTTGGTATAAAGATGGGTGGGAAGGATGTCATATTTATGAAACAACAGCACTCTTCTTCACTTTGACCAGTGGATGTGCAGCAAATATTGATAATGATAGCTGATAAAAGGTTCTATAAGCAAATGAACAATAAGGAATGGATACAGAGCAAGTATTAACAGACAGAAGGTTTAGAATTATTTTATATGTATTCAATTTATGCCAAGGTACAACTTTGAAAACTTTGAAGTCTGTTACTTTATTGGAATAACTTTTGTTACATAACAATTTCAGTGTTTCAAATAGAAAAAAAAAAGAAGTCAGGACAACAGAAACTATTTGTTATAGTCATATTTTTATCGTACTTCTTTTATTTCTTTAGGGGACTTTAAGGATAAGCTTTAGTTGGAAAATAAATTCTTTATTAGATTCATAGGCTTCTTGTTTCTATCTGTCTGAAAAGATGTAATTCATCAATAAAAAGGGATCAATTTTTGTACATCAAGTAGAGATTTAAATGGTGTAATTTAAAAGATGTCTAAATGTTCATTACTTGAAACAATTCAATAATATATTTGCCATTGTTCATTTTAGAATTACAAAAATTATAACGGTTATCGTGCAACGCACGATTCACACTAGTCTATAATAAAAAGCAGCAAACATTGGTTTCCGCGTGCAAGTTCTAAATTGAGAAGTCACATTGGCAACAAAATTAGGGAAAATTCGACATTTACGAACAAATTTATAGTTTGCAATCATTAACTCAAGATTTTGGTCAGCAAGTTCGATGTATGCCAAGTGACTAGATTTTCCCCAAATCTCAATATTTTCTCGATATAACTTAACCCAAAATTCTCAATAGTTATCCTGCAAACACAAGATTTGGCCTGCCTACTTGATGTTTTGCCACCACACTCGATATTTATCAATTAACATTCAAAATTCGATATTTTCGATTCTACGTTTTATCATTTCAATTTCAACTTATTCAATTCAAGTTCTCAACTCTGTTAGAATCGATCTTTCCGTTCCTACAACAATCTCGATGTTTTAGATAATCTAACAATTTTTAATGAAGATTTTTAATCAAGACTATCCATTCTTCGATGATGTGAAAGCAATTCAACAACATATTCAAACTTGGGAAAAACATGTTCGATACAAAATTGGATGAAACCCACAATGAAACTAAACAATTTTTAACCAAGTAGTAGAAATCACATTACCTTTTAGTACAAGTGAACCAAGAGTTAAACTTGAAAGTTGGAAATTTCGTCAAGTGGGTCAAGTTCAAAAATCTCGTGATTAATAATCTTCCATACACTAAAATCCTTTTGATTAGTGAACCTCATCTGCGCAATTTTTGATAATGGAGGGAGTGTCTCTGTAATAATCAAACTCACTTGATGTCTCTAACATTAACCGTGAACGATAATTGATACCAGACAAGATAAATTTCTCTAGGTGCGATCAAACATTATAAATTATCATTTTATAAAATATTACAATATTTAGGTTACTAGCAACATGTATCGGGTAACTCTACCGTGTGACCAAAGGGGAAATACACGTTCGATACAAAATTTTGAACGTTAGGTGGTGTAAACTTATGTTGTACCGATGATTTCAGTCCTCAGACACCTGCATTCTTGGTTGTGTTCCTATTCAAGAACTCGTAACACTTAGGTCTTATGTGTCCTACCTTACTATAATGGTGACACGTTGGGATGAACCTAGTAGCAACTCTAAGTTTCAAGTTTTGAACTTTATGCTTTGAGGTAAGTACAAACTTATTGTTAGAAGATGAAGTACTATGAGAATTTGTTTCATTAAAACCTACACTCTTCTATCCCAATTGTTTTATTCAAACATATTATGCTATCAATTTTTCTAGATCTTCTAGAAAAATATTGAAGTTTGACATTTGATTTTTCAAGATCACTTATAAGAGATTTAACTTTAATTTCTAAGAACACTTTCTCAACCCTTAATTCATTCAATCCTTTGGTAGACTCTTCAAGTTTAATTATAACTCTCTTTTTCTAATTCAAACTTATTCAGTTTCTTAAAAACTGATCTATTAACCTAATATAACTTGAGAGTTATACAGCTAGTCATAAGCCTCATAAATATCCATATCATCCTCAAATCCGACATCAGAATGTGATTGACCAATCTAGACAATTATTGAGTCAATGATCGCAATTAAGCTCCGACACCACTTGAAAGTCTTAAATTATTTAGACCTATGCGTGAAATTACACAATTAAAAGCAACAAATCACTTTTAATTGTTTCTAGATAGTTAGATCAAATAAATCAATTTATCATAAATTTGAATACTACAATCAATAATTAAAGTAATAAATAACATTAAAGATGATCACGGAGAAACCCGAACTAGATAAAAACTTCGGACGCTTTTTCAGTCAGTAATCCACTATAAGTCGAAGCAAACTTACAGTACGGTCCAGACCCGTCTATCCTCGTAAAACTTTTGATCTCAATTCCTACAATCTCTCTTGATCATACTGGAGGCGTGGTCTTTTAAAATAAATGCCGACTCCTAATACATTAACCCTCCTGGGCTGCGTGCTCCTAAAGCCAGATCCCGACTCCTGGTATCTTACCTTAGTCCTCCTGAATTTGTACTTCTACAAGAGCTCTTCGATCCTTGGTATCAATTTATCTCCAGTGGATTATGTGGTTTGGTGTTTGATCAAAAGATCTTGTGTAATTTGATATGTGGTTTAATATGAAACAATATGGCTTGATTAACAAAATATGTTTTAGAAGAACTTATGAATCAAATTATATGTGGTGGTTGAATTTTGGAATTACTAAATGTTTGGATCATTAAGGAATTAATCTCTATGGAATTAATTTGATTCAACACACTTTTGAGCGTCTCATAGGGTATATACTTATTAGGGGTGTAAGCGGTCCGATTTTTGCGGTTTTTGACAAATTTTCAAACAAAACAGTTTTGACTGGTTTGAGAAAAATTCAAACCTAAACCAAACCGTTTTGACCGGTTTGAAAAAAACTCAAACCTAAACCTAACGGTTTGGTCC
>OU503042.1:25323458-25334410 GCA_912172775.2 Fraxinus pennsylvanica | reverse complement strand
AGAGAGAGAGAGAGATGGGGGAGGGAGTTAAAGTTGAGAAATTAGGAATTTAAGGTGCGGTGGGTGGGTGGGTGGGTGGGGTGTATATAAATTAATTTTTATAATATTATTATTAATATTTAATTAAATGTAAAAAACCTGTATCTATATATAAAATATCTGATTTTTGAAAATTAAAACTTGAAATCTGATTTATGAATTTGAATCTTGAAAAGTATGGTTTCATGTAATTTTCACTTAACACTATTAAGTGTAACATAGGAGGCTAATGGTAATTTTTCCTCGTATTCTTCTGGTATTTAGTGAAAAGCCCTAGGATTCACCAAATGAACTGAGAGAATCAAACATTGCATTTAATACTCCAAGAAAAAAAAAGCTCGACATTTATGGTGATGCTGATGCTATTTTGTCCAAGTTGAATAGGCTATTTTCTCATTCTACAAGTAATTAAGAGTACGTTCTCTTTACCATTTTCAAATCATTTTCTATTTTCGATTTTTCAAAACAGTAAAAATGCGTTCTTTTTTTTTTACTTTCAAAAACGCGTTTTTGAAAGGAAATTAAAAATTTACAAAGAAAATTCAAAATGATAAATTTGTTGTTTTAAGTGTTTTCAGTTATAATCAAATCAAAATTTTCAAAATTCGTTTTGGATGTTATCAAAACAATTTTTCAAAATGCCAAAAAGAACACATTTTCAACAATCTCAAAATGGACACTCAAAACACAAAATTCAAAATGAATTCAAAATTCAAAACACAAAATTGAAATACAAAGAGAACAACCCCTAAAAAAAGTTGCAAATTGCCTTTTAAAAAAACAATAAATAAAAAATAATTTGTTTTTTTTATTTAAAAAGTAAATAAATAAAAAATAGAAGGAAAAAGTTCTCTTACCAGCACAGTCAATTTTGTCTAGAAATTTACCTGTTTGAACTTACCAAACACACCCTTGTGTTGTGTCCATTATGAAATTGATGAAATCGGTTGGGTTGCAGACCAAATTGTTGACTCGTTAATTACAGGACTTTCGAAGTCAAAAGCCGGCAAATTAAGGGTCGTTTTGTTTCTACTACAAATTCCAATTTTGGTCAGCCATATACAAAACCCTTCTCTCCTCTATCTCCACGTCAACACGCACTATTATACGCTTTGTTTGACTTTAATTAAAATACAATTTTTTACTTTTTATACTAATTTTTAATCATATATTCATATAATAAAATATTATATACGTAGATTCAAAAAAAAATTCTTAATTTTTAACTACATTCCAAAATAAATAAATAATAAAATCGTTATTCAAAATATCATTTTCCCCAAATTTATCTTTACAATGGCCATCAAATATGGGCTATATAAGTTTGAGAAAAATAGTAGTATATAGTATATACTATATAAGTACGAGTTACCGGACTGATATCACATGTTCATATCCAGAGTGTGTTTGATGATTATTATTGAGGAAAGAATATATTTTAAATAGTGATATAATGAGAAATGTGTGATTAAAATGTAATGAAAAGTTATTGATATAATGAAAAATATTATTTTATTGAAAAATGTGTGGTTGAAAATGAGTTTTAAAAGAATATATTTTGAAAGAATATATACCAAACAAGGGTCTAGTATATTTAGATAATATTAAATAGTTTTGACATAATAAATAATTAATTTTGGCATAGCTTATATATATTTTTTTCTTCTCTTCTTATAGTAGAATTTTATGAGAAAGCTTCTTAGATTAACTTTTCATAAAAACTATTTTAGTCGAATAAAGTAATTTCATAAAATTATTTGTTTTAAAAATAATTTAATTTTTTTAAAAAATTCTGTCAAACGAACCCTTAATATACTGACCTAATTTGAAGATGAAAAAAACAAGAGCAATGCTACTAGTATATAGGCGTGTACATAAGTATGTACATAATGTGAGTGGGGGTGGGGCCTGCGCTNTGGGCTCCACCACACTCACATTATGTACACACCTATGTACAAGTAGATTAATCCAAAAAACAAAACGAGATGGAGAAGTGCACTCTTTGTAGAAAACCTTTTGCTTCTTCTTTAATTTTCTTACCTATACAAATTTCAAAGGAACTTTATGTGGGCCGACCCACCTAGCCGCTAAGTCGCTAACACACAACCAAATGTTGTCCTCCCCATAACTATTCCTACAATTTGCTGATGTGGGCCGACCCACCTAGCCGCTAAGTCGCTAACACACTACCAAATGGTGTCCTCCCCATTACTATTCCTACATTTTGCTGATGCATTTGTCTGATTAGATAGGCATTAAAATCAGTCAAGAACAAGAGGCAATTCTTGGGTTTTTATCCTAACTTCCACCAAAAACCTTATCTTAGTCGACCCAAATCAATGTTGATAAAAAATAAAATAAAATAGGAAAGATTCTACAATTCATACGCTTTAATAGTAAGTTAGTCATCGACTTTTAGTTATGGACGATCAAAAGTTTTTATTGACAAAAAATGTTCGAATGTGTGTAAAATCATCAAGTGATCCTCATAAGTTTTTGTGAAAATAGATTTTGTTTCTAGAACTTGTGTCGTGAACATTAATTTGAAGTTTGACATGTTTTCACGAGAGTCACGTAAAAAATTGATAAGGACTTGAACGGTTCATCATCAAGGACTATTTGGGAGATAAAAGTTCCCTTTTTGAAGTTCAAGGATCAACTTTAATAATGCAACAATAAGTTCAGGACAAATACTCCAATTTTCTTTAAAAATAAATAAAGGAGGCCTGCCCCCATCCCCATGACAAAACGATACAAAAGTGATATTGAGCATAGCACTTTGCAAATAAATGTGGGGTAAAAATGACAGAATATTAACAAATGTATGTCCTGAAAATAAGCTAAAATAGGTACATAAATTTCTTGGTAATTAAGTAAATGATAGGAGAAAAGGCATATTCAGCACTTGCTCTTCTGGGTAGCTTTTTTTGCACTTTCTTTGTAGTCCATGAAAGCTACCATCTAGGCACAGACGAATCTTCCTAGACATTCTTTGATATTTCTCACCTCCAACGAAAATAAGCAACGACTTATGAAAAGATTAAACAATACGATTGACAAGATTTTAACTTTTTTTTTAATGTAGTTTACCACAACAAACACGCATATGTGATTTCATATGTTCAAATATCTACACGGTACTATGTGATTTCAGTCGATAATTGTTGGGTTTGCTCCGAGGAGACCCTATAAGACTATGGCACTTGTAATTCCATAAAAAAAACTCGCCCAAAAAATAAAAATTAAAAAACAGCATCCCATCAAAAAGTGCTTCAACTTGGGGCTATATATCTACAATCAACTATCATGAATATGACTTTCACTATGCCTGCATGAGCCGGATACTCCGGTCATGCTAGCCGAACCATGCAATTTTCTTCAATAAAACTACTCATATCATTGCAGTTTCTTTCTTCAACATTTTCCAAGTTTGGCAAAGAAATTAATGCAAAACCAATCGTGCTTAGTAGGATAATTTAGTCAATGATTAATTACTTATTTCTTGTAGCCTCCTCTAGACTTAGAGGTGTTAAATAGGACCATTAGCGAGTCAAGTTGGCTTGTCATAAGTGAGTGAAAAAGCTATTTCAATAACAAGTTGATGAATCGTGAGCTAGCTCGACTAGTCTCACAAAGGAACGAGTTCGAAGGACAAGTCGAGCCACATTCGATGAAACGAGTGGTCTCATGCTCAGCTCATCCCACAAGTTAACACAAGCCAGCTAGCATGGTAAGTCAAAAAGAGCGACTCGACTTGACTCATTTAACACCCATGTCTATACTGGAAGAAGCTTTTGGAACACAGTTTCAGACACTGGAGAAAGATGCGAGAGAGAGAGAGATTAGTTTTCCTTCTACTAAAAGTTCACCAACTGTACGTGGACTGAAATGACAGGTCGTACTAATTGCTTTTTCTGATTAAATATTCTGTTCTTGATCAACTTCTTCCAAGTTCTAATAGTGCAGAATTCTTTATTTATTCAAGTAAAGAGATGGAGGAAAAACAGTGGGATTCAGACATGTGGAAGTGCATAAGAGCAGTACCATAATGCAGACATATAACAAATTGAAGCATTTAAAATTTAACTGGAATAAATTATGGGTTTAATTATCTGCTAATGAATATAATCTAATTAACAGAACATAATCTCAGAAAATGGAATTACAGTCAATTTGAGAGTAAAATAAACCTGTTTGACCCAACTGCCTAAAAGACACCTTTTTTTTCCTACTAATTATCAGCATTAGATCCATGAAATAAGCAAAAGAAAAGTAGTTTTTTTCTTTACCTCTAAATCAACCTTTTGTGCCAAAAAATTGAAGTTTAAGCAAAATTCACGATTTGGCTAATCTCATCATCATGTTCAACTGGAGCAGGGAGATTGAGATCTATATTCAAACTTTCACCTATTCTTGAAAATGGTATAGCAGGAGGAGGAGTAGTAGTATTAATAGAAATCACATTTGCTGAAATTGCTCCTCCACCAGTAAAATGTGATCTCTTGTGCCCACCAAGAGCTTGCCCTGATGAAAAAACTCTGAAACAAATAGGACACTCGTGTATCTTCTCCACCACTTGGATTGAACCACAATTTTTCCCTGTTTCCACCACCATTCGCGGTGGTGTCTCCGCCTTTATGTTGACTTTATTCTTCTTGTGATTTGCCCTGTGCCCCCCAAGAGCCTGATATGACCCGAATACTCTGTTACATGTTTCACATCTGTATTTTCCTCCAACTTTAGTACTCTTAGCCACCTCAACTGCACCAGAATCCTCGGAATAATCATCATCTTCATACTTGTTTCTCTCTCTATGTTCTTCTTCTTCTTCTTCATATTCATATTGTTCTCTCTTCCAGGTATCTCTAGACAGCATCATCAAGCAATAAGCAACATCTTCTTCTGGTGTGTCTGAAATTGAACTCAAAGGTTGATCAGAAAACTCATTACTAGTATTTTCTCCCTTTTCAAACTTGGATTTTTTCATCATCTCTGTTTCCTTCACAGAAATTCTTGTTTTCCTAATCCTTTTAGAACGCGTGAAAATCGGGTTCGGGATCGACTCTGTTTCACTCTCTCTGTCATGAAGCACAACAGAGCTCGATGCAAATATGAACCCGGGATCTACAAAACGGATACTTTTTTTGGGATTTTCTCTCAACCCATAACATAATACTTCCTTTTCTCCATTTTCTTCTTCTTCTTCTGATGTTGATGAAGACAATTGAAAATCATCAGACGGTTGAGAATCCTTTTCAAAAGTCCGCACTTTCTTCTGTTTTTTTGCTGCATAAAATTTCATCATGTGAGATCTCATGTGCCCTCCAAGTGCTTTTCCATTAGCAAAATTTCTCAAGCAGAGTTTGCACCTGTATTTCTCCATGAAAAAAATTTCAAGTTTTCACGCAGTAAGTGTGTTTCTCTGTATAGGAGAAGTATAATGTGTGCGGAAACTAAAAGGAGTAGGTTAGGTGACAAGCATTCCTTCCTCCACCAAGACCGCATATATACACTATGAAATATTGTGTATATATAACATTTTTTCAAAAATTCTTGAAATTGGATCTGGGATTTTCATTTGATATTATTCTTTATAAAACGGCAAAGAGTCATTAATAAGATAAAACAACTTAATTAAAGCATAATGCATCAATAAAATGTAACATGCCAAATTCTCATTAAGGGCTTTCGTTGAGAATAGATTTTGTGAAAAATTAATTTTATGATAGTTAAAAAATATGAAAAAGTTATTGATCCACGTGAAAATTTATTTTATTCGAGAAATGTTTGGTTAGAAATGAGTTTTAGCCCATGTTGGATGTAGACTAAAATTAGATTTTTAATAAATTTTGATAAAAACTGATGAAACGTGCGGTTGAAAAGTTGCAGATCATATAAAATGAGTAATTAAAATTAATGGTTGATTCTAACTTAAATTTAAATTTGATTTTTACTCAAACCAAACATGTGCTTATAGAATATATTTCACCATATCTCCACAATCCCTACATAGCCATCCACTAATATATTTTTCCTTTAAAAAGTAACATCATAGTTTTCCTCCGAAGTTTCCAATTTTAAGTTCTCTATTATATTGAATTAGATGTCCATATGTGATAACTAAGATGGTATGCTCGATTTTCTTTTATTTCGAGTCAAAATAGTGCCTTCTTTTTGCTGTAAATTATTTGACAAAATAAATGTACATTTAACGAGTTAGAGTTGACGCGATTAAAAAAGAGAGATACAGTGTACTTATCTATTTACGTCTTACTCTAACCTACCAACCGTCCCCTAAAAAGGTACTATTTGGAGCATCCACCAAAAATAAACCTTCCTACAAACAATCGTCTTTGAAAAAAAAAAATAAAGACTTTTAGGACGGAAAGTGCATGGAGAATTTTGTAATAGAAGTGGTCATAGTGAATTAAATGTAATTAAACCATAATTAAAATTGTGTTTATCACACAATCAAATTGCAAATCTTCAGATTCTGACACTTTTACCGGTGGATGTAAAGGGGGAACAACAATGAGTGTATAGAGTTTTGGTATGACCAAAATTCCCTTTTATATTTACTAATTATGATTAAATAAATAAATAGTTATTTTTTAATTAGCATATTGATTTTTTTCTTTTTAAATAATCGCTTTAATTTTGGATCTTTGATTGAAATGTGTGGAGGGAGAAAGTAGCTCCTCCGTCCTTTGAGAATGGAGTTTTGTAGGGAAATAAACGCCGTTTTGTTAGGGGCAAATGGTGGACCTAGTCCCCCGTGAAATCATGCCCTAATCCATCTTTTCATTGTCTAACTTATTTCTTCAAATTATAACATTTAATAGAATGTCACAGTGTGTAGTTAAAAAGTTGTGGTTCATATAAAACGTGTGATTAAAATTAGTTGTTGACTTCAATTTCGATTTTAATCAATTTTTTTAACGATACCAAACACAAACTTAGTAACTTGAAATGATTAATTTCAAGTTGTCGATTAGTATTCCGTTGCACGACTATACCTTATTCTGATTTGAACTAGACTGTATATGAAATTTTGTTATTGGAAAGAAACACGCTCATAATTATTCAGAAATAAATTAAGACCTTGTTTGATCTTTTTTTTTTTTTTTAAAATATAATTTTCTCTCTTCTTTTTCACCACACATTCTTTAATAAAATAATATTACACACAATTCAAAAAAAAAAAACCTTCATTGTTAACCATATATTTTCCATCGATCTATTATTTCAAAATGCATTATACACAAAAATGGAACTCAAACAAGCCCCAAGTCTCATTTTCAATAAATTAGGAAGGCAGTGAAGAGGACATACTTGTGACCCTATTTACCAACATTTATTATGTAAAAGCATTTATCAATATTTTTCTGTCAAAATAACATAACATAGTTATACAACTCGTCCCGTCCTGGCCTGGTCGGATCGAAAAATCGACGGCTCAGACCGAACAGATTAATTCGATAAAAAAGTACTTGACTCGGTCAAAATCGAACTTTGACCGAGTTAACCAGCGATTTACTCGGCCCGATTGACCGGTTTGATAGAGTTTTGAAATTCTCTTGTAAAATTTTTGGGTCCAAGGCCCTGGACCTCTGAGGAAAATAATTGGTTCCTCGCCACTTGAACATAAATTGTTTTATAGTATGTTTGATGCACATTAAAATGGAAAGAATGTATTTTTTTGTGATGTGATGTGAATACGTGGTTGAAAAAGAAGGAAAAGTTATTGATATGATGGAAAATATTATTTTATTGAAAAATGTGTAGTTGAAAATGAATAGAAGAATTAGAATGAAAATGAGAATGTAGCTCAAACAGAGCTTTAGTATTACTTATGTGTAATAACTTATATCTATTTAATGAATCGTTTATAGGTTTTATAAAAATATTCCTTTAAAAAACTTTGGTACAACATTTTACTTTATTTTATAGACCTAAATAATTAGTGAGAAATGAATTAAAAAAAAAATAATTTTGCCTCTAAAAAAATTATTTATCATATTTTTTTTGTAAGTTTTTATGTAATAATCTATCAGTTGAACCACTAACTCATTGACCCGCTGTATTGTTCGGATACGTGTCCAGTCGAGACTGACAAATATGAGCATAACCCATTTAAAAGTGGGAGAAAAGAAGGGAAAAAAAAAGTGTAAAAAGTCAATGCAGAAATTCATCTTCTTTCCTTGGGTTCATTAATTTCCAATAAAGATATTGGAGCCCCTTTAATTTCCTGCACATTAAGTGCTGCTGCTGCTGTAATTTTCCTTGACTGAATACAGTTTTTTTTATTATTTATTATTTGAAGATAATTTTTTTTTTCTTTTTATCACATTCCATTAAAACCTCGATAAATTAATAATATCGCTTAAATAATAAACTTTTATGATTCTATTTCGGGTATGTGTACTAAATTAAACTAATAATCTCGTTGAATGCATAAGATACTAATTTTACTTCAAATCTTTTAAGGTTAGTTTGTAAAAAAATAATTTTCTAACGTTATGATATCTTTTAGAGTAACAATTGGGTAAAACACATCTACCATCTAAATTATGACCATTATCGTCAAGTATATGCAGCACCCCTCGTATAATTTTGTCATCAATACATTATCGTATAATCTTACTGAATAATAAGAGGTATTCACATCTATCACACTTTTGCAGCGTCGATTGGAATCTTCACTTAATCTATGGATAAATTAATAAATTATTTATTCATTGATAAAATAAATAACATTTTTCTCGATCCTAACATTATTATTACACGTGAGACATTGGTATCAATGCTTCTTAACACAGCAAGTTTTGAGAATTTAACCAACATTGCCCTAAATTCTCGAAGGAGACTGTCCAATTTGTTAGGTTGCTCACCGAACTTATTCTTAACCGCCGTAGAAAATTGTTAGTTAAAGTTTTTGACAACACTTATTTTATTTTAGTGTCAAGAATATTTGTAAGTGGGTGCAAAGAAAGGAAAAGTATAAAAAGTCATCCTTTTCTTTCATTAATTTCCAATAAAGATATTGGAGTCCCTTCTTTGTAATTTTCTTTGACTAAATATATATATATATATATTAAAAGTGGCTATGTAACGAAATTTCTTATTTTTAACGGAAAAACTAACGGAATTTGTAGTTTTAACGGATTATGTAACGGAATTTCTTATTTTAAACAGGCAGCTGCACCTTCTTTCAGTATTTTTATCATAACTTTGTATTCCGACGTCCGATTGAGGCGATTCAAAATGCGTTGGAAAGCTAACCCATCTGGCTACAACTTTGATTCAGACATTATTCTCCAATTCGATCACTTTCTATGCCAAAAATAGGTTTCAATATGAGACTAANCTTATTTTCTTCGATTTCACCAACTTACATCACAACATCAAAATCACACATCTAATTATTTATCAATTACATAAATATTACATTATTAATTATTTAATTAACCAAAAAAATTATATCTTTATTAATAACAAATTAATTGTTAATTTTGAACTGTAATAAAAAATTTAGTTGAACCAAACATGGATTTAATTTTTTTTTTAATTATTTAGAATATATTTGGTACTCCCTACTTATTTATTTTTTATTTTCCAAGGGTCCCTACTTATTATTGTGTTTGACTTACAATGGAGTAACAAGAAAGGTAAAAATAATTATTGTATTAATTACTTAATTTTAAAAACTTAAATGTTTATTACAAACAGACAAATACAACGCACGAATATACATCGTTCATATACAATTAACTACATATTAGATGAAGGTAGTGTGTTAACGTATTGTCGGTTTCAAATTTTGGAGTACTTGTTTATGGACTTGTTTACATTACATGTCCAAGTGACATTCATCTCTACTATTGATGCCAAATCGAACTCGATAAGCACAAAGCACACACAATTTTGCAGAATTCAAAAGATAAATACAAGGATAGGATCCGAATATTCAAATGCTCTTAATACTACTCATTTGTCGAGCATCCAAAGAGGATAAAGATAAAAAATGTACTAGCACCACCAAAAAACGAACAATGTTTAACTACAAACGAGATTTACTGAGAATTCACTACAAACTACAAAGACGTCAAAAACCGCTCAATCTCAATATGGATAGTCCAACTAATTGAGTTATTATTGGTAACCAAATTCTTAACCTATTATAGTTTCAATTTATAAATAAACTTAGTTTCGTATAAGAAAAAAAGAAAAAGAAAATGAGTAGAAGAAATCAGATGAAGAAAAATTCTTAAAACTCTCGAACGGCGTGAAGAAGAGTGAACGACACAACCCTATTTGTTGCAACTGAATGGGAATATAGAAGAATCCAAAAACCCTTCATCTAATTATGGAATTCCATTCGATGCCTTCGTCAAGGTTTCAAGTGGGTCAATCGACCCACCTATGTAGTGGCAAATATGCAATTTCATTCGAGTCCTAGTTCACTACAATGGGTATCATTTATTGTGTAGCTTCACTTGTCAACTTCACAACTTTTTTATAGTTGTTACAAATTGTCTTTAAAATTTTTAATGACGACGATAAATGTAGGATTTGCGTAGTGATAAAATCATTTCCGATCGGCTTTCTTTGTTTGGTTTCCCCATATCCTAAGAAATCGAGGATGTTTAGGATCCAGTGCCCCTCCTCTTCCCCCAGCAAATCTGCGGCAACCAAACCAAAGGGGACGTAGGGGGAGATGGAACACCCCGGAGCATATAGATCCACCCGATCGATGAAGACTCAAACCGAAGGAAAGGTGTAGACATAAATGCAACCATAAACAAAGGTTTATGACTTTTTGTGCAATTTAAAAATTGTGCAATAAAAGAATTTTTTTAAAGCTATTCCAAACATATTCTAAGCCAACAAAATGTACGTGTTTCCGCCTTTGT
>OU503042.1:25303042-25323148 GCA_912172775.2 Fraxinus pennsylvanica | reverse complement strand
TATATATATATATATATATATTTATTTATTTATTTATTTATTTGTTTAAATTAGAAAATTGTTTGAATAATGGTCCAAATTCATACAGACTCAGTCAACAATCTAGCCCTTACTGGTCCAAATTTAATCGAACCTGCTAAGTCCAAGTACCATGTCGTGAAAGTCGCAGCCATCGAGTCGAGAAACAGAGGTCATGTCCCTGGGTTTTTCAAGTTTGATCGAAACTCTACTGATACACAATTGCTAAAGACCTTGAGCACAATATTAAGTGGGTGTTTGGTGAAAATTGAAGTTAGATTTTTAGTAGATTGTGATAGAAGTTTTTGAAATGTGTGGTTGAAAAGTTATGTGATCCATGAAAGATGTGGTTAATATTAATTGTTTGACTTTAACTTAGAGTAAAATCTGATTTTAATCCGAAACAAATAGAAGTCTCGTGTAGTAATCAAATATCTTGATAATCAACTTTTATTTCTCTAGAAATCAAGTTCAGAAATTGACAACTGATGTATAAATCTGTCCAGGCTTCCATCCGGCAGGTATTACATTGTTGGCCACAAGACTCTTCCCAGAATCCCCAGTTAACTTAATGGAGAATGGGGCATTCAATGGATTTTCTGAATTAAGCTTCCACACTGCACCCCAAGATCGTTGCATTGGGAGATAGGAATTTGAGTCCAATGCTTTGAGCTCAACTCCTGCAAGCTCACCATCCCCATTTACATTTGCAATCACAGTAGCAAAATAGTAGTCGCTGGAACCCGTGTCGACTAGAAAAGATAGTAATACTCCAGGATAATTGCAATCCACTCTGAAAATTAATTCGAGACATAAATTCATTTGCAGACAAGACCATCATGGTAGGTTTGATGAACAAGAAATTTAGTATACGTACCTTCTATATTGTATTTGGAGTCGTCCGGCGTTCCTGAGTTGATCAGCTTTGCCAGCAAGTGCCATGGCTCCAAAGGAAGTGCCACTTAAATCAAACAGAACTGGTTCTGGGTCACAACCAGGACACTCATCTGTTATAACTACAGTAACCGGATTCCCAGAGCATGCAGTATTTTCACTACATTTTACCTGAATTAACAGTTCAAGCAGTACTATATATAAGTATCGGCTTCAAATTTTTAATCTGCACGCATGATTTATGTGCATTCATGGACCTGATAACAAGCTCCACAGCTCCTTCCTGATTTGAGTAGAGAAGCAGCAGCAGCAGTTATTAGGGAAGAAAATGTTGGTTTCCCAACAGAATCTCCATATCCACAAGCCCCTCCTTTACACGCAAAAAAATAAAAAAATAAAATTATAGAATAAATTTTCAACGTGCATGGTGAATTGACAAATTATTTTGTCACTTTTTCTACTTTAAGTTCTTTATGTTTGTGTGTGACCGGGGGGTTGTGTATCTTACCATCACTTCCTGCACCATTCGGGCTTCCATACCAGCTGACTTGGGCTGGTGACCAGTCAGAATCAGATTGAAGTTTTGAAACATTAAGCGTAAGAATCTTGGAGTTGAAGCAAGAGCAAAAGTTTGATAGAAGAGAAAATAGAGCTAAATATGTCAAAAAAGAGTTGCGCAAATTAAAAACCATGATGCTCAGTCAGTTGTTCTACAGTTTAGCTTTGGTTATTTGGAGCCTGGAGGAATTAACCGTGCAAAACCCCATTTAAGCAAATCAGTCTCACTTTTCACATGGACAGTTTCATCTCCTTGAGGCAGATCATATGGCTGTCAGCTAAACTAATCCAGATTCTGGAAAATAGACAGAGAGGCATTCAAGAATCAGGTAATTTTATACAAAAACAGGAGCTATTTCTTCCAGCAAAAACTCTATCCATGCATGGGCAATGCTTTCATTTTTTGTACTTTTAAGCCGAAATTTCAATATCGTGCATCCAATGTCCATCCACCACTCAAAAGGAGAGATTTCGTCTTAAAATTTTTGAATGAAAAACCATGTGTTACAAGTATTGCACAATATTACGAGACTAATTAATTTAAATAATTGTAACTCCTCTTAACAACTAAAAAATTTTAAATGTTACGTGACATCAAACTATCCGAGAATGCAAGTCGCTGCCTATTTATGAAAATTGAGGACATATCAAATCTTTTAATAAAAATTGTTAAGTCCAAATAATAATTAGCAATTTTTCCAAATTTCAGCGGGAGCAAGGGACCCTACTTGCCCCCACCTCCCTCCGCCACTCCTGAACTGAAATGCACAAGGCACCGATTCCTCCAATATAGTATAATAAAACATGCCAGTGAAGTATAAGGGCTAAGGATATAGTTTTCTTAAGAAGAATTTGTTAGGAAAACCAATCGTTTTCTAAATCATTTAGGAGGATAGAAAAATCAATGACACTCCTAAATATTTAAGAGGTTAGGAAAATCAATGATTTTTTATTTATTTAATGACAACATATTTAATTCAATTATATTAGCTATTTAATAAATATGAACTAATTGAGTAGATACCAATATTGTTATAATTAAGGGATTATGTGAACTCTAATTGAGTAATATATAAAAATATTTTTGGTTATGGTCCTAACATACCAAATTATACATAGTTTCTCTTCTTCTCATTTGGAAGAGAGACGACGGTTCCATTGAGGAAATGAGATGATTTAGTTGAGGAAGATCACAAACCACACCCCTTCGTTCGTGTTCATCAGTACGTGATCGATTGTCATAATAATTCCGCAACAGTAAACAACCGTTCATAAGGATCCAGGTATATAACCCGAATCCGTGAATTCTAATATTCTGGCATGATGTAGATCCTAGACTTTTGATTATCTTAATCTAGGAGGTTTGCATCTAGATTTAGTTTTCATTTTAGATATGATTTATATTTCTAACAGAATTTACATAATATATATTACAAGTCTTTAGCGATCGACCTCACGATTTTCTCAGTTCTGCAACATCACCTTTTGTTATTAATATATACGATCATTAGCTCTCGTTTGGTTTCATTTTAATTTTAACGTATTTTTCTCTTTCTTTTTTTTTTAAACACATATTTTTCGATAAAATAATAATATACGTAAATTCAAAATTTTTCATTCTCTTTTAATCAAAATTTCTAAAAAATCAGTATTCTAAAATATATTTTTTTTCCAAAAATTCATTAAAAGGGAGCCCAAACAAGGGCTTCATTTTATTTGTTCAACTTTGAAGACTCAAAAACTAGAAAAAAGATTGGGCCAGTTAAAGAGCCACGCAGAATAGAGAAGCCCATTGACAATTTTACTCTGGATTGGGTCACACTCTGACTTTGGGTTAATTCATCAAAAAAATTTATGAATCAGGTATTATCTATCATGAAATTAAAAATTAGGCCCCAAGTTTTAAAATTGCAAAAATAGGGTTTTCCATGAATTAATTAATTATATTTCACAATTATTATATTAAATTAAATATTAAATTGTAATATAATATAATTATCCCACCCAACCCCACCCCAACCCCCCCACCTCACCTCCCCCTCCGCCTCCCCCTCCCCATCCCCAATAGCTCCGACGACTATTACGGTGACCGGCAACCACTCCGACGACTGTTTTTCGACTACGCTTAAACCCGATAACTGCTCCAATTCCGATGTCACAGATATTTTATTAAGTGGTTAAAAATTTAATTTTAGGTCACAACTTATCAAATTAATTGATCACAGATTATTTCGAAATCACAAATTCAAAAATTTATAGGTCACAATTGACTTCATTGGTCACTTATCAAAAAAATTATAGGTCACAAGTTAAAAAAATTATAGGTCACAAAGATCCCATATTTCTAAATTTGTTGGTCACATATTATATTTTGAGTCATAAATTAACGAATTTTAAGGTCAAAGACCACATAGTTGGTCACATACACCTAAACACCTGTTCTCCAATCCCAGTACACCACCAATACTTGGTCACAGATCGACCAAATAGTTGGTCACAAACACTCTTTGTCCCATCTGCTCGTCGCCACCAAATTCGTCGCCACAATTACAACCTAGCTATTCTGAGACATTTTCGGCGTTGCCAAAGCTTACCACATACCCACCTTCGAGACACATCCACCTATAACAGCTCGATCACGACACTACTGTGTTAGGAGTGTCGCGTCATAGCAACGTCGCAACGCAACGTTGTTGTGATTCATAGCTGCGTCGCGACGTCGACAGCAGCGTCAACGCTACTGCGACGCTGCCGTTCACTGACAATCATAGGGGGAGGGGGAGGGGGAGGTGGAGGGGGGTGGGTTTGAGAAATGGGATTGAAATTTGGTGGGGTAGGTGGTATGGTGGATCTATAGATTAATTTAATTCAAAATATTATTATTAATATTAATTGTGAAATTAAAACTTGATTTTTGATTAAATAAAGTATAAACTTGATTTTTCAGAAACTTGAAAATAAACAATTGGTTTTATGTAATTTTCCCTTAATTCATTAGATGGGCGCAATATCATGGATGAAAATAAGGGAAAATTTCCTAAAACCAAATATTTAAGATTTAATTATCAAAAATCAGATGATTAAGAACTAAAAAATAATTTCTCTATCTATCTGCAAAGCAAAAAGGGAATGAAACAGAGCAGAACCATTTCTTTCTCTCTATTTGCGAAGTAGAAAGTGGAATGGAATTAGAGCACAAGGAAATTTGATGACGTCCTTGTCGATTCGCACTCCTAAACAGATCGCTTTGACGATGGTCACCTATTAATCGCCCATCTTCCTTCAAGCTAGTGCAGTTACAGCCCCCCAATCTATTTTCTCCGATGACTTCATCGTCAAAAACTTCCAACAAACATCTTATCTCGGTTGAGAATGTAGAGGAGGAATAAAATAGAAATGATTTAGATTTTGTTTGGGATTAGGGTTATGTCTTAATATATTAACTGATTTTTGATTAAACAAACTTTGCACCTGATTTTTAAAAAGTAAACTTTAAACTCCTGATTTTTTATAATTTCCCATAATTTAATTAGTGCTGCTCATGGCCCAACCCAAGACCTCGATAGTTTTTTCGGTTTGTTAGCCCACTTACATATTTCCTATTGGCCCTACCTTTTGTAACTTAAAGCCCATTCCTAATTTTCCTGTATATTTACCGTGCCCATTACTGTTGCTTGGTGAGTGAAAATTAATAGCCTTTTGTGAAGAAAAATGGTGGTTTTGGCTTGCTTCGTGCTCTCTGCCTTCACGCTCGTGCTCACTGCTTTGTGCTTGTGCTCTCTTCCTTTCTTCAACCTTTTGTGGCTAATTCCTGTGGCTATTATATCCTCCATCCCTAGTCCTTTTCTGTGGGCAGTTTCTTGAGCAATCAGTCGTGTGGAGTGTGTTTGTTTGTGATTGGGTTTGTCACTGGTGTTGATTGGTCAATACTGAGCCCGGTTCACGTGAAACTTGGAGCACCTTCTTCTACAAACCTCATATCGGTGCAGTTATTATATTGTAGTGGTCAAAATTGTAGTTTTGGTAAAAAAATCAGTTAGACCATTCACTTAAATCAGTCAAGTAAAACATAATTTCTGGAACACTAAACATATCATTCAAAAGAAAAGGGGTGAGCGAGTTGAAGAGACATTCATATAGCGACGGAGTTTGTATTTGGAGTATAAGTTGTACTTCTCGGGATGGAAAGTAAATAGAAGAACTCCTAGTTCTTAGCTAGAGTAATGGTTTAAGGTTTTTCGTAACGCGCAGTGCTTCCACTTCTTGTAATACCTTTTGTACCAATAAAGATGGTAAGAGAATCCAAACCCCAACTCTAATCACATTCAAACCCCCACCAAGGCCTCTTTGACGACTCGTCTTTCATTAATGGAGGTTTGTCTTTGTTCTCTGAGGGCGGCCTTGTACTCTTAAGGACTTCTTTTGGGCACTCTTTTCAGTAGGCATCTCTAGATCACGGTGTCACCAGGGTTTGTGTTTCTTTTGGCTTTCACTTAAAAAGTAAGGGATTATCATAAAAGAGCAAATTTTACATATTTTAGGACTTGTGTTTCTTGAAAGACCAAATTTTCTTTGTCTTTTACCTATGATTGAACATAATTAAGATAATTAAGACTATCCTATAACCTTACAAAATCTAGAACTAATATATTATAACCTTGTTTCATTTAAATTTTGCTAAAGTTTTATCAACATGAGTGATTTGATTGTTTGTACCCAATATTTAATTACCACATTCTCCTTTAATTAATTTGGTACATACATACATATCTTCCTTTGATTACCTCAATTATTCATCACAGTGTAAATAAATAAATAAAAAATCTGATGGACTGCAAACAAAAGATAAAAATGGAACTAAATTAGAGAAAATAAGTTATGTGGAAATAGCTTGTTGATGATTGTGCTGCTGCTGGAATAAGTTTATTTGCATGATGCTACACTTCAAGGTCCTTTCTTTTATCTGCCCATAAACCAAAAAAAAAGGGGGTCAAACCACTATATTTACAACGAGCAATAGTTTTTATGGAGAATATTAATGTATTTGTTCTAACCTGCAGAGCAGAAATGGTTTTTAAAAGCTCCAAGCATTCTTGTAATAGCAGCTTCTCTTGTGTGGCTACTCTTGCTAATTCAACAAGCACCCCTCCCGTTGTCTCAACCTACAAAAACTTCCAAACTTAGTAACTTAAAAAAAATACGGGGCCCGTTTGGCAGGACTTCTATTTTTGCGCCACCCCTACTTTTCTCTACAATATGTGGATGTTTAAATGGATTGTAAAATTGTAACACAATGATTAGCTATATTTACTGTAGATGCGGATTTTGTTAACATCAAGTTGATAAATGCTGAAACATCTGATGCATGGCGAATAGCAACGGAAGCTGAGAGTGGTTCCACCTGCAACATTAGGTATGACATAAGTTAAAATTCATAAGGTACTCTAACCATAATTTTTTCTTGGATATATACGTACATATACCGTATGTGTATATGCATTAGTAATGTGAGATTACCTTGGCTCCTTCAACAAGTGGTATCATACAAATAACATAATGCAAATGATCTTTGGTTCTAGAAATTGCTGATATATGGCCTCTTTCCATGTTGCCCCAAGTTTCTAGTACCCTCATCTGTGTGATCATAACATACACGAACAATATTACACTAATGCTGATATCCCAAGGTACAAATTAACAAAATTAAACTTTTGTATGCTCGACTGAACACATTGCACATCAAAGTGGATTGCGTTCGGTTTATTGACTATTAATGTGAAAGTGATGGTCATAAAATGTGTATTTATACTAACTTGAGACTGAAGAATGTAATTTAATTTCATCTCTAGCTTTCCCTGTTGTAACAGTAGTTTCTTTTGTAGCACAGAGTGCTGTAGTTTAATGAGACCATCCCATGCATGTAACAAGTCGCTCTGCAACACACAAGAAATATTTATCGGTTAGGGTTAATAACTTTAAATGTATGAGCTTATCAAGTCCCCTTGGCAAGCATTGAAATATTTATCGGTTAGGGTTCATTGAAAATTTATCATGAGATTTGATTAGTTTAGAGGGTGTTTGGTGGAGATTAAAATTTGATTTTTAGTAAATTGTGATAGGAATTTTTGAAATGTGTGGTTGAAAAATTGTGAGATCCATGAAATATATGGTTAATATTGAATGTTTGACTTTAATTTGAATTAAAATCAGATTTTAATCCGGATCAAACATGGGCTTAAGTTCATTGGTCTTCCACAAATTGACCAATTCTACAGAGGCAAGAGGTCCACAGAGCTTGTCTATTCTATAATGAGCCCCCGTTTGAACCCCATTTTTTCTCATTCCATTACATTAATTTTTTTTTTCTTTTCATCTCAACCACACATTTTCAAATAAAATAATATTACACACAAATCTAAAACTTTTCCACCACACATTTTCCCATCAATCACTATTCTACAAATTTTCAACCCCAAAAAATGGGGGCCAAACAGGGGCCAAATTCGTTTGAATGCATCAATTAATTGTGTTCAACTTCTTTTATGTCAAGGACAAGCTTANGCGTTATGACATCAACAACATTTCGAGTTTGTGGTATTGTGCTTTCAAAAAATGTTGGTGGTATTTTTGCTGCAAAATATTTTACCTAACATATACGAAAAATACAAGTAAAGCATACATGTGTGTACCTACCTCGGCTTTTTTGATGATGTTCCCATTAACAGCCTCAGCTCTAGCATTAGAATACCTCCATTGCATCAACCTGTTGTACAACAACCTCAATTGATGAACGCTCTTCGAGGAGCCCGGTCCGAGGGGTGACCATGGATTTGGAGAAGATTTCTTACCCTTCAACAATTCTATCCCCATACTGAGGAGACTCCCAACTCCTTTAGCCCTTGAAGGACTTGGAGGTTTTGAATTCGACAACCCCATAATCTTCCCTTTGTTATCACTCAACATCACTGGCGAGCTCGGATGCCCCGGTGACAATTCCCACTTTGAACTGCTCTTCTTCATTGAATTCTTTGGTGTTAATCTTTTTGGAGAATTATCTGATGACGAAATTGGCTTCTGAATACCAGACTCAGAATTCCATCTTCTAGACCTTGAAAATGAATCATTCATGTACTTTGATGGCACTGTAATTCCATGCTTTCTTGAACTCACTGTTGAAGACATATATGAAGCTGGGAAATTTTGTCCAATGTCAAGGCTTGTGCCTGAACAGGCATCACTGTATTCGGAATCTGAGTCCTGTGTATCGTAAAAAGTCTTCCTTCTCAGAGCAGTTTCATCAACTGAAAACCTCCCAGGTGCTATATTATCATTTTGATCGTCAGCTGAAGTTGAATTCTTGGATGACGAAGAACTCGTTGATCTTCCAGGAAACCACAACCCCCCGGTGTAGCGCGTGGATCCTCCAAAACCCGGTTTATGATTTTCTTTGGCCATCTTTTTCTGATCATTATCAAATCTGGTAAACTCGGAGCAACTTCTTCCCCTAGTAAAAAAAAGCGAATCATCAGACTTGTCATTATTTCTTCGTTCTTTAAGGTCTTTTATTCTATCATTTCCAAGGTGGTCGCCTAGAGTATCAAGTTTTGATTTTGAAGGTGGCGGGGTTGACGACGGCCAAAGCCCACGTAAAAAGCCCGACTTTTCGAGGCTTTTGTGCTTTCTCGAATCAGTAGATGATCGGGCATTTTGCCTTAGCGGAGAAATGGTATTGTTTGGGGATTGAAATCCATTTTCTGGTGAGGCTGGTGATAAATATCTTGATTTTACTTGTCGAGATTTAGGCTTCTTTGGCTTCAAAGATCGATCAAAAACGTCCATGGTTTCTCCTCAAGAGAGTTTCAATTAATCCTATCCAATGTTTTTGGTTTGTTAGAGAAAGTAGTTGAGATATGAAACAAAAACTACTGGAAAAGTGGCGGCAAATAAGATATGAAAGCCGGCGAGGCAAAGGATTTATCGTTAATGGGATTGTAGAATGACGTAAATGACCCCGTGGGAGTAAGGGTTTTTCTATAATTTGAGGAAGAAATGAGGGTGGCTTTGGGATTTGAGTGGCCGGTTTGACTTGGTTGAGTAAGTGGACTTTGACAGGGAGGTTGAGGGGTAGGAGACAACAATGAAGTTTTAGTTAATAGAGGAGTGTTGTTTGAGGATTCTATTGTTTAGCTTAGCCGGCATTTTATGTATTAATTTGGGTTAATGAGTAATTGCCACGTGTCATTTATGATTTGAGTGAACTAATTATGGATTTAGTCAAGATTATATTGACTAATCTTTTCGTATTTGTCAAAATAAGTGATAATTTTAAACCCTGTTTGGTGGTCATTATCTCTATTTTAAAGTGTTTTGAATAGTATTTTTCAGGAGAATGTGTGGTTAAAAAGTAATGAAAATTTTGAATTTACGTGCAGAATATTTATTTGTGTGAATGTGCGGTTAAAAATGATAATGTAGAAAAAAAGTTTTAGAACAGTGTAAATCAAATAGGGGCTAAGTTTAAGGAAATATGTATTTCACCGTAAGTTAATGTCATTTGAAACCAAAGCAAAGAAACACAAAAGGTGAAAGTTATAAATACTTCTTAGTAAAGTATGGCAGCATAAAATGAGGTAGGGTAACCAATAGAGATTTAGCCTTTGTACAAATTTAATTTAAGTTAAAGCCGACAACTAATTTTAACTAATATTTCGTTTTAAAACTTTTATAAACTCTTGTATAATTTAAAACACTTTTGAAGACTTTCATTTGAAATAGAATCTAATATAATAGTGTGAAATTATCACATACGAGGTGATAGTTCCCCAATTCCCATTTAAAAAGAATAAAAATTTAATGTCTTTATTAAATAAATAATAATAAGTATACATATAAAAAAATAAATTTAATATTTAGTATTATTAATGTGATATACCTTTCAAGAATAAATAAAAAAATTAATATATTTAAATTTAATTATAAATTATTATATATAACATTTTATAATTTAATTAAAAATAGATATTTTTTTTTAAAAATGAATGAAAAAAAGAAGAAAATGTTATAAAAATACAATTTAATTTTTTTCATAGAAAAAAGAAATAAGAGAGAGGAAAAAAATAGAAACTAATATAATCAATAGAACAAAATAAATTTTAATCATAACTTTAATGTTCGTAGAACGAAAAATGAAAGAAAATATTTTAAAAAAATACATAATAATTTCATTTTTTTTTTTTTTTGTGAAAAGTCTCCCAAATTTTTTTGATTAATGAGAAATAAATTTTGATATTTTATTTTAGTACTTTCTGCTTAAAAGTTAGTACTATAGAGACTTTTATAAAAGTCTCTAAAAGTTATTAAAATTTGAATACTCCAAAACTTATAAAGATTTTTAAAAAGTTTTAATTGAATACATTGTGACTTTTAGATACTTTTTAAAAGTCTATAAAAATCTCAATTGAATATATCAAATACTTTTAGAGAGTTTCCAAAAAATTACATTGAATACCCCTAAATTTTTTAAATTCCAAAAAGTCAATAAAAGTCTCAGTTGAAGAAAATAATATTTGAATAGAAGTAAAAAAAACTCGTAAAAAGAGTTCAAGAATCTTACCTATAAATTCATGACATTTTTGCATTGAGAAGAGTTGTTTTTGACACCAAGGTGACATTACTCGGTGTAGAGAAGTGTGTGGATCCAAATTATAAGAGTTTATAGAGAGAAAATTGGTCAGAAAACGAGAAAAATCAGATTAACGATAAGCATGAGTTTTGCATAATAAATTTGTCGTTTTAGTTTTGTGTAGGAAGAAGTTGTAAGAGCGAGAAAAACATTGTATCGTGGTGTTTTCTCAACTAATAAAGTCCACTTCTCTTATGATTGTTGGTAATCTATTAAACCATATTTAATTCACATTTATCTCTTTCGTACTCATTTTTTATTTTCTGCTTTCATCTGGTGGGATTTTTTCCCAACAAAACTTACAGAAGTTTAAAGTTGATTTGAAATAATATGGTAGTACTCACTTATCTCCCTCATATTTAAAGTTGATTTTTTTCTTTCGCACTTATAATAAAATGATTGAATTGTGAAGTCTATATTCGGACATTAATATTTGATACTTTTGATTTAAGTTTTCATGATTTTACAGTGTTTGATGATTTCTAACAGAATGCATCATACTGGAGCCAACATGAGGTAATTAAATCTTGAACGAGCTGGAGCAGAGTTGGAATTAGCTGTGCAATTGTATTAGTTTTGTTAGTTAATCCACGTGTATACATTGTTAGTTAGAATCTTTTCCTCTATTTATAGCACAATAGATTGTATTGTAAAGGAATTTTTCAGTTTAATAGAAAATTCAGAACATTTTCCCTCCATTTTCTTCTTCGTCTCGTCTCTTTCAATAATTTCTCTTGAAGCTACTGATTGAATTTTGAAGTTAATGATAAAGATAATTTTGATCTTCTACGATGATGGAAACAACAATAATATGGTTATCCGACTTCTTATTTTGTAGCTCATGAATCGTGATATACTAATAGTATCGGAGACATCTTTTCTGTGTAGCGTTGATAGCAACAACATTGTTAAATCAAAACTTTAGGATAGATCTAGTCTAGGCTACCTTGAAGCGCATTTATTGATGTGAACCCACGTAACAATAGTAGATCCGAAATCCACAAAAGATTAAATCATAACCCAAGAAAACTAAAATCTCGATTTGAAACTTGACCCAAGAATTTATTGAATTAAGTAACCAAAGTTATAGAGGAAATTGGCCTCTTAATCACAAAAATTATGAATTTTGCTAAAAAATTGTTGAACACCACAAACAGTACGAATCTTTGATATGTTCGGATAGTTTGAACGTCACAAATATTGAAAATATTCGATAAGTTTTGTTCAATTAAGAATAAGATAGAAAGTGAAAAAAATTCATATTATGATTAGTTCTAAAAAACTAGTCTGATAAGTTCAGATAGTTTGAACACCACAAATATTGAAAATATTTGATAATTTCTGTTCAATTAAGAAATATAGAAAGTGAAATTTTTGAACACCACAAATATTGAAAATATTTGATAATTTCTGTTCAATTAAGAAATATAGAAAGTGAAAAAAATTTCACATTATGATTAATTCTCAAAAAAATAATGTCTTTATTGTATAATGAATGTCTTTTATACGTATAAAATAAACTCCTAATCAAAACAAAACTCTAATTCTAAAGACAAATCCAAATAAACTATAAAACAAATCCGAATAAAACTAAAATACTACAAATAACGAAAATACCCTTTAACTATTTGAAAACATAAAAAGGCAAAAATGGACATATAAACAACCGAATTTGACCCTCAAAGTTTGACAAAACCATCCAACAAATTTGTACTCAAAAGAGAAAATTCAACAACCGAGTTAAATGTTATACATATTTTTGTACATCCTATACGTTTTCGCACATACTTCATATTCCTTTCATTTTCTAATTGGTTTAAGTTCTTCTCTTCTAATTGATTCGTATCACTCCGAAACATGCAGTTGATACTTGTTAGCTTGCCCTCCATGATTTTCATCATATGTGCTTACAAGACTAGTATCCCAAGGATCGACTTCCCATACTTGTAATCAATTAAAAGTAAATTTATTTCATGATTTCCAATTATTCTTTAAAAAATTGTACAAGAAATAATTATTTCATGTAGATTAACTTCACCTACATTTAACCGTAGTTGGTCCCACGCCCAAAAAGGAAGAGGCTTTTGACAAATTTTGTTATTCGATTATTTTTTCCAAATATGTTACTAAAAAATAATTATAAAAAAGGGAAAAGTTTATGGTTCAGGGATTTACTTTCAACAAATTAAAAATCAGGTACCAAAATTTTAAATTATAAAACTCAGGGTTTTCTTGAATTAATTAATTACATTTCAGAATTATTGTACTAAATTAAATATATAACTGTAATATAATAAAAGTTTTGTGTAGGAAGAAGTTGTAAAAGCGAGAAAAACATTGTATCGTGGTGTTTTCTCAACTAATAAAGTCCACTTCTCTTATGATTGTTGGTAATCTATTAAACTATATTTAATTCACATTTATCTCTTTCGTACTCATTTTTTATTTTTTTGCTTTCATATGGTGGGATTTTTTTCCCAACAAAGCCTACAGGAGTTTAAAGTTGATTTGAAATAATATGGTAGTACTCACTTATTTCCCTCATATTTAAAGTTGATTTTTTTCTTTCGTACTCATAATAAAATGATTGAATTGTGAAGTCTATATTCGGACATTAATATTTGATACTTTTGATTTAAGTTTTCATGATTTTACAGTGTTTGATGATTTCTAACAGAATGCATCATACTGGAGCCAACAGGAGATAATTAAATCTGGAACGAGCTGGAGCAGAGTTGGAATTAGCTGTGCACTTGTATTAGTTTTGTTAGTTAATCCACGTGTATACATTGTATTGGTTTGTGCAATTTCCGTTAGTTAGTTAGAATCTTTTCCTCTATTTATAGCACAATGGAATTTTTCAGTTTAATAGAAAATCCAGAACATTTTCCCTCCATTTTCTTCTTTCTCTTGTCTCTTTCAATATGGCATCAGAAATTTTTTTGCTTCATCTGTGATTTCGATTCAGCAGACTTAGTTCATCTTGGCTTACACAGCAAATTTGCTTAGCAGCCTTCACCAATTAGTCATTCCACAGTTGATAATGGATCTAGCCCATACTTTTTTTTATCACTCTGATATTCCAGGGTTGGTGCTGGTTTCTTAGCCTCTAACACGTGATAATTACGCCTCATAGAGCAGATCAATGGTAATTGCTCTGTTAGTGAAAAAAAAATTGGATTTATTAATGGATCCATATCTAAACCTCAAGACAATGAGGTTTTACTTCATCATTAGAATCGCAACAATAACATAGTGATTTCATGGATACTAAACTCAATATCCAAGGAGATTTCTGCTAGCATCATATATTCTGAATCAGCATAGTATATATGGACAGGTCTGAAGGAGAGATATCAGCAACGTAATGGACCTCACATATTTCAACTGAGGTGTGAATTGATGAATCATTTTCAATGTCAATCTTCTGTAGGTGCATACTTTACAAAATTGAAAACTATATGTGAAGAACTTAGCAATTACAGGCCAGTATGAACATGTGGAAAATGTGATTGTGAAGGATCTAAGAAGCTTGTTGATCACTATCAAATGAAATACATGTTAATTTTGCTGGTAACAATGTTGACTCCATAGCATGTTACGCCAGAAATGAAAACAAGAGTGCCAATTTTGGACAGATGTATAATAGGGTTCAAAGGAAAGAAAGACCTATGTGTACATATTGTGCAATGAATGGACACTCCGTAGACAAATGTTACAAACTTCATGGCTATCCCCCTGACTATAAGGCTAAGGAAAAGGCAGCTTCCAGTAGTCAATCAGGGATGAATAATTCACCAAACTATGTAGCAACTAACCAAGTGTCTGGAGCTATTCCAAAGCAAGCACAATATGGTGTAGGAGACTTTGTACAAACTCTAAATCTGACTCAGTATCAACACCTGATGAGCATTCTGAGTAGTCACCTAGCCTCTGCCAAAGTTGAAACGGGAGCTGATATACATTCAAATTAGATATCAGGTACCTGTCTTTCCATTTCTAATAATCCTATGATGAATTCTCTAGAGTATTGGGTGGTTGTTTCAGGAGCTACTAGTCACATATGTTTCAATAAGTCTGCATTTATTAACATGAAATTAGTAAAGAATAATTTTGTCATCATGCCAAATCATTTGAGAATTGCTGTTGAGTTCATTGGAACGGTAAAAACTGGGACTAATCTGATACTGGAAGATGTATTGTATATGCCACAGTTCAAATTCAATCGTATATCAGTAAGTACCTTAACCAGAAGTTCAAATATTGAGATCAGGTTTCTCACTAATTCCTGTTTAATTCAGGACCTATACAGCCAGAAGATGATTGGCAAGACTAGAAGAATGGAAGGCCTATATATCTTAGGTGATGATTAGGTTGATGTACTCAGAATAATTCTCAAAATGCTTTCATTTCTATTGCTTTGTCTGTAAATAATGTGAATGCTCATGTTTGACATCATAGACTTGGGCACTTGTCGTTTCAGAAACTAAATCAAATGAAAGATCAATTGCATATGTTTTATGATAAACACAAAGATCCAAGATCAATGTTTTGTGATGTTTGTCCATTTGCCAAACAGAGAAGATTATCATTCCCCTCTAACAACCACATGTCATCTAATGCCTTTGATCTTACACATTGTGATACCTAGTGACCCTATGATGTTCCCACACATTCTGGTTACAAATATTTCTTCACTCTTGTGGATGATTGTACATGTTTCATTTGGGTTTATCTAATGAAAAACAAATCAGATGTTAAATGTATCGTTCCCAAGTTTTTCAAAATGATTGAAACTCAGTTCTGAGTATTCATTAAACGGTTTAGATCTGATAATGCTCCCGAATTACAGTTTACTGAATTCTTTTATTCAAATGGGGTTATCCATCAATTTTATTGTGTAGAGGGGTCTGAACAAAATTCGGTTGTCGAAAGAAAACACTAACATCTTCTTAATGTTGCTAGAGCATTATATTTTCAATCACAAATCCCCATTCAATTCTGGGGAGAATGTATTCTCACTGCTACATTTCTCATAAATAGAACCCCTACTTCAATCTTACAAAATAAATCTCCTTATTCCTTATTGTATAATTCCTCAGTCGACTATTCTTCCCTTAGAACTTTTAGATGCCTATGTTTTGCTTCAACCTTGCTTTCTCAAAGATCAAAGTTTCACCCCAGGGCTAAAGTTTGCATCTTTGTTGGTTATCCACTGGAAATTAAAGGTTATAGATTATATGATATTGTGTCTAGAACCTTTTTAATTTTCAGGGATGTCATTTTCCATGAGCAAATTTTCCCTTTCCATTCCATTAACCACGAGTCCAATAAAGTTGATCCATTTCCTGACCTTGTCCTCCCAAAATCTCTTCCTGTCACATTTTCTTCTACTTCATCTGATTCATCATCCATTACAGTACAAAATGAATGTGAAAATGAATCACTAGAGTTGTAGCCTGATCCTACCCATACTGAAAGTAATTCCTTAGAGCCTACAGCAGTTAGAAAATCATCTAGAATGAGCCATCCTCCTTCATACCTCGAAGATTATCACTGTAATCTCTTGACAAATTCAGGGAAAACTTCTGATACTTCTAGTGACCCCCTCTCAAAACACATTTCCTACAAATCCTTTTCAACTGCACATAATCATTTTCTCTTCTCTATATCCTCAAACTTTGAGCCTCAATTCTATCACCAAGCTGTGAAGTTTGGTCATTGGAGGGATGCTATGGAATCTGAACTGCAGGCTATGGAAATAAATAACACTTTGCCATTACAATCCTGCCCAATGATATGCACTCTATTCGCCATAAATGGGTGTACAATATAAAATATAAATCAGATGGCAGTATAGATCGATACAATGCTCGATTAGTTGCGAAAGGGTATACTCAACAAGAGGAACTGGACTTCACAGAGACATTCTCTCCCGTGGCTAAACTTGTAACTGTTAAAGTCTTATTAGCTATTGCTTCAGCAAATAATTGGTATATCACACAATTAGATATCAGTAATGCATTTCTCAATGGTGATTTATTTGAGGAGATTTATACGGACTTGCCATTAGGTTATAAAAAACGAGCTGGAGCTGGTAAACAAGGGGAGAAATTGGTGTGCAGACTTCACAAATCGATTTATGGTTTGAAACAAGTCTCAAGACAATGGTTTTCCAACTTCTCTAATGCTCTTCTTCTTTATGGCTTTAATCAGTCAAAGTCTGACTATTCTCTATTCACTAAAAGGTTTGGAAAATCCTTTGTGGCATTGTTTGTTTATGTGGGTGACATTGTTATCATGGGGTGTGATCATCAGGCAATTGATTCCTTGAAGGCATTCTTGTTGAGTCAATTCAAGTTAAAGGATCTTGGCCACTTAAAATACTTCTTAGGACAGGAAATTGCTAGGTCACATAAAGGCGTTTTCCTATCTCAATGCCATTATGCTCTTCAACTACTTGAAGACATAGGTTTTCTGGGATGTAAGCCTGCTGCATTACCTACAAATCCCAATGTTCGTGTGAGTTCTTTTGAAGGAGAACCTCTTGCTGATGCGTTAATGTACAGGCGTCTTGTTGGTCGCTTATTTCAAGGCCGACATTACCTTTAAGGTCCATAGACTAAGCCACTTTGTATCTCAGCCTAGGCAGCCACATTTGGATGCAGCACATCATCTTTTAAGGTATATCAAATATATCCCAGGCCAAGGACTTTTCTTCCCCGTGCAATGTTCCTTTCAATTAAAGGCTTTTGCAGATTCAGATTGGGGATGTTGTCTTGATTCCAGAAAATCAGTTACAGGTTTTTGTGTGTTTCTTGGAGATTTCTTAATTTCATGAAAAGCCAATAAACAAACTACTATATATGGTCATCAGCTGAGGTGGAGTATCGTGCATTGTCATTTACAACAACTGAACTGATTTGGCTTAATCAATTACTTTGTGATTTTCAAGTTTCAACATCTGACCCTGCACTGATTTTTTGTGACTATTAGGCGGCTATTTATATAGCTTCTAATCCTATCTTCCACGAACGTACCAAACACATAGAGATCGATTGTCATTTCGATCGAGAAGAGGTAAGTGATGGTTTTTTTAAGTTGCTACGTATTCGATCACAACATCAATTAGCTGATGTTTTTACAAAGGCTTTGCCAGCTCCTCTTTTGTTTCCATTGTTATCCAAGATGGCTATTATCGACCTACATTGTCCATCTTGAGGGGAAATAACATAATTCATCATACTAGAGCAAGCTGGAGATAATTGAAGCTGGAACGAGCTGGAGCATAGTTGGAATTAGCTGTGCAGTTGTATTAGTTTTGTTAGTTATACATAATCCATTGTATTGTAAACGAATTTTTCAGTTTAATAGAAAATTCAGAACATTTTCCCTCCATTTTCTTCTTCATCTCGTCTCTTTCAATAATTTCTCTTGAAGCTACTGATTGAATTTTGAATTAATGATAAAGATAATTTTGATCTTCTACGATGATGGAAACAACAATAATATGGTTATCCGACTTCTTATTTTGTAGCTCATGAATCGGGATATACTAATAGTATTGGAGACATCTTTTCTGAGTAACGTTGATAGCAACAACATTGTTAAATCGAAACTTCAGGATAGATCTAGTCTAGGCTATCTTGAAGCGCATATATTGATGTGAATCCACGTAACAATAGTAGATCCGAAATCCACAAAAGATTAAATGATTACCCAAGAAAACTAAAATCCCAATTTGAAACTTGACCCAATAATTTATTGAATTAAGTAACCAAAGTTATAAAGGAAATTGGCCTCTTAATCACAAAAATTATGAATTTTGCTATGAAATTGTTGAACACCACAAACAGTACGAATCTTTGATATGTTCGGATAGTTTGAACGTCACAAATATTGAAAATATTCGATAAGTTCTGTTCAATTAAGAATAAAATAGAAAGTGAAAAAAATTCATATTATGATTAGTTCTAAAAAAAATAGTCTTATAAGTTCAGATAGTTTGAACACCACAAATATTGAAAATATTTAATAATTTCTGTTCAATTAAGAACAAGATAGAAAGTGAAAAAAATTTTCACATTATGATTAATTCTCAAAAAAATAATGTCTTTATTGTATAATGAATGTCTTTTATACGCATAAAATAAACTCCTAATCAAAACAAAACTCTAGTTCTAAAGACAAATCCAAATAACCTATAAAACAAATCTGAATAAAATTAAAATACTACAAATAACGAAAATACCCTTTAACTATTTGAAAATATAAAAAGGCAAAAATGGACATATAAACAATCGAATTTGACCCTCAAAGTTTGACAAAACCATCCAACAAATTTGTACTCATAAGAGAAAATTCAACAACCGAGTTAAAAGTTATACATATTTTTGTGCATCCTATACGTTTTCGCACATACTTCATATTCCTTTCATTTTCTAATTGGTTTAAGTTCTTCTCTTCCAATTGATTTGTATCACTCCGAAACATGCAGTTGATACTTGTTAGCTTGCCCTCCATGATTTTCATCGTATGTGCTTACAAGACTAGTATCACAAGGATCGACTTCCCATACTTGTAATCAATTAAAAGTAAATTTATTTCATGATTTCCAATTATTCTTTAAAAATTTGTACAACAAATAATTATTTCGTGTAGATTAACTTCACCTACATTTAACCGTAGTTGGTCCCACGCCCAAAAAAGAAGAGGCGTTTGGCAAAATTACAAAAAATCGGGTTTTTAAAGAATGATTTTAAAAAATCAAGTTTAATGTTTAATTATTCAAAAATAAGGTAATAATTTTATATTTTAATTAATATTAAATATAATATTATTAACCCTAATTCTCCCCCCATTCCTTCCCTTTCGTTTCTTCCCTTCTTCCTATCCCCCTCTCTCTCTCTCTCTCTCTCTCTCTGTGACCCTCTCCACCTCTCGTCTCCTCACTT
>OU503042.1:25279136-25293065 GCA_912172775.2 Fraxinus pennsylvanica | reverse complement strand
GGTAGTCGAATTTCCGACAACATTATTCATGTAAACCCACAAACGACGTCGTTTTGGTTGACGATACGAGAATTCGACACGTGGCAAAAAAAACTGGCTCTTTTAATATAACTAGTGGACGCACGTGCAATGCACGTGTTTCAGTTTAGTTGGCTACTTAATGGCGTGACATGGAATGATTGTTAGTTATTTTACACAAATTTGGGACGAGATTTTCGTCTCATGATTGCACTATGAATAAGGTAATCTTTTTAGTCCATCGATTATGAGGTTCCTCTTCTATACAGTCTGTGAAGAAGGAGGCTCATAATCTAAGGGCTGCAAATATAACTAAGATCCAAACTAAAAGTGCGACAAATTCCAAAGGTGCAATAGCATACTATGCCTATGCATAATACATGCTTTGATCAATTGTAATTATGTATTCTTCAGGAAGTGCATAATTTACTGGATGTTCAGCAGTCAAATCGACAGCACAAGCAATTTACTTTTCTGAAGCACATTGCAGAAATTTGAAGCAGAACTAAAATAATAATTCTATAATAATGCAAGGAGAACAAGATAAATTTGTACCAGTAGAATTTGGGTAGAGCCGAGACAGAAGTTCAAACCGAATGTCCTTTTCACAATTTATAGTTCTTGTATGTATCTTAAATATCTGTGTTCTACTTTCGAGATCTGGCAGTCCAAACTCAACCTTATCATCTAGCCGTCCAGGACGCAATAGAGTTGGGTCAAGCGTATCGGGTCTGAATAATATAAATAACCAGTACTTAAGCACACAAATCATAACAAGTGACTTTCAAGTAAAATTTTCCGTAACACCAAGTTAGAAATGCAAATATTAATTCTCAAGATCAAGATTAAATCCAGGGAGAACATTAAAAGACCATCTAAAAAACCAATTATAAGTTAACTAATAGTGAAAGTAGATCCTGACTTTAAAGCAGAAATTTAAGAAAACAACATAATTATACAGGCAGGCAATAAAAACATTTCTCAAACTTGAGTCGGCTGTGTTCTATCAACGACGGAGAGCATGTGATGACTATATGCAAAACGAAAAATTTAAAACCACATAAAAAGAAGTCTAACAGTGCATTTTTATGTCAATCACATAACCTAACAAAATAATTGGAAAAATAATTTTTTTCATTTATAGAAATATATTATGTCGATCACACGACGTTGAACAACAGCAAGTTTTGTCACCAGTTGCAGTTGATGAAAGAAAATAAGATCAAAAGGCACAACAAAAAGGCCAAAATTGAATAAAGAATGGATGACGGAAACAGTCCAACTAAATCTGTTTGTTGCTATTAGAACTTTAATATTCCCACAAGCATCAAAGCCATCCAGTTGGTTCACAATTTCAAGCATGGTGCGTTGAACCTCATTGTCTCCACCCATACCATCGTCAAATTGTGCACCTCCAATGGCATCCACTTCATCAAAGAACACAACACAAGCTTTTTTGGAGCGTGCCATCTGCCACCATACTAAAAAATTCAGATGTGAAGTATCAAAGAAGTACAAGTACGTAAATTGTAGTGACATGAGGAAGATTTGACCTAAATTAGTTCACCAACCATCCGTGCTCCCTCGCCAACATATTTCTGAACAAGTTCGCTTCCAATAACACAAATAAAACATGTATCAGTTGGATTAGCCACATCTCTAGCCAGAAGAGTTTTATCGGCACCGGGAGGACCATAACAAAGAACGGTCCTTAAGAGGATTGATCCCAAGCTTCACAAATTTTTCAGGGTGAAGCATGGGTAGCTCAACAACCTACCACAATCCAACATATGCAAATTCAATTTATAGCCCTTCTATCATGTTATTTGAAGGAACAAACAATAGATGGACGATAAGAGTATAGGAGAGGAATGAGTAAACAATGTGAAGTTTTAAGCTCCTAAAATAACATAGGAATGCTTAGTGTAACCAAACCGAGGAAACGCCTACCCAACTCGTATTCCTTCTTCAATATCAGTTGGTGAAACTTTATCACCCAATCCAACAACAAATTGCAAAGATGAATGTGAAATAAAATCAACAAGACTTTCATAAACAAGATAGATATGTGTGTGTTCAAATAAAAAGGAACTTCGTTCCCATTCATACATCATAGCATAAAAAGTTATCTCTGGCTAAGGCTGGTCATCTGGAGGGAATTCTATTAGAATCACCCTTCTGTACTTTGGTTCTTATGCTATGTAAAGAAACTCAATATTGTAAACAAAACCATAGGAAAGAGCGACACGCTTAAAGGATAAATTAAGAAATTATCATACCTTGGCTATTTGCTTAACATTTATGACATACTTGGCATCTTCAGTATTTGGGCTAATAATCTTTGCGCATCTTGCAACCTGGTCACATAATCCTAGTTATAGCCCACAAGAGATATATAAGATAAAAAGATAAAGAGCCTAAATTCAGTCATTTCTAAGAACAGTACCTGAAGAGGCTGCTCCTCCTGCATTATTTGTTTATCGAATACAAGATCCCACTGGCTAGGTGCAGCTAAACCAGTATCAGATTCCTTGATACCTAACATATAGAATGAATAAAAGATAACCCATTTCATCCATGAATTTATAAGTATGTGAAAAATATAACAGTAGAAAACTCTTTTAGCCTTCCTTTTAGGTAATATAGTATAACAAAGGTTCTTAAAGCACAAATAACTATTACTATAACACCATGCCAAGAACTTCTGCATATCTATTTATACCATATAGTTTACCTTGGCACAGCCACCATCCTCTAGATCACAAGCTAACTGGTGATTCATCTCAACAAAGTTTAAAAGCTCATCGAAGAAGGTTTCTTAGCACATAACCTATGAGGTACGGATGAAAATTTTAACAAACGGCATTTCATCAATTAACCATTTTGGAAAACATAAATTCATGTAAATTTTTTATTTTACTCCCACCAGCAGAGTAAGCATTATCATAACTGTAAGCATTATCTCCCTCTCCCCCTCGAATGGGCTGAGGATATAGAGGAATAGCATAAATGTATGTCTGAATTTATGTACATTCATTGTTCTAAGAGTATTGGCAATAATATTGTGAAAATAAGACGTGTACTTGAAATATTTGGACTCAAAACCATAGTCGTAACAATTTATTCTTTCTACTATGTCCATTCCGAGAAGAGAGTGTGCAATACAAGATTCATTTGTGCAATCTGAAGAGTCCATACAGTTGCTATCTACTGATTCAGTATTACACACAGAAGGTGCAGGAGTCAATGATTAATGCAGACAATCGAACACAACACTCAGCACTTTAGAAGCATCTTTCACATGACCTGAAGGTTGTTATAATATTATCATACAATGATATCTGATTAATTATCTTTTGGGAAAGGAATAATCTTGTTTCTTAATGAAAGTAGCAGTAGTGAAATTTACCTCTTGGAAGAAATTGCTTTCAGGATACAAATTGTTCGGAGCAACTCTTAAAGAAGTAGGCGCAACAGTTTCTCTACATGTATCAACGGAAGCCTTGTTATACATTCTTGCTAAGCTCAAACTATTTACGAAAAGCAAAGAAGATATAAGATCTTCAAATTATTGACATTCAGGAAAGTTTATAGCAAAGAAGGTATAAGATCTTGAAATTATTTACGAAAAGCAACGAACATAGCAAATTTGCCTCCCAATTTCGCTATTGAATACCAGTGAGAATAGTGTTCACAAAAATGGCATCCACTTCCTCCTGTAAATAGAGTAAAAAATCATAGCACAAATCATTCTTATTGAAAATTGATAAGATATATGGCTTCCATCATGATGATCCCTATAAATGCCATTGAATTGTCTTTCAGTCTTCGAGACATGATCCGAATTAGTCTATTTTGAATTCCACAGGCTAAAGAGGCAGATTCCGTAGCTGTTATTGAGAGATTTCTCACTTCTCACTTGTAGACTTACTATTAATAATTCAACAAGAATAACCGTAATTGTTGAGCTCAATATCATAATGTCTTATTTTCTAATCCAGTTATATGCTTTTAGTTTCATGCAGATTATCTTTGTCATTGGATTTCCTTTTATATTATTCTTATTCCAATTTTTTTCATACTTGACATAGACAAAACATGTTGCTCAATAAAGCTAAATTTGTAGACATGCATTCGTCAAACATAGCTAGAATTTTAACTAATTTACATCTTAATTTTAATTGTAAAAAATATCTAAACAGAGCAATGTTGGTTACGAGTAGGATCTTAAAGAAAACAGCAAAATAATAATCATTTCGAAATACAAATTGGGATTGCCTTTTCCATTCACATAAAAAATAACACAACATGTGCAATATATATTAAAAACACTCACAGAGCCAATGAAGCAACAAGATCAGCATTTGTGAAGCTTGCTCCGAAGTTGCATTTAGTAAGAGCTCCTTCCTTGGTGTCAAATGACACATCAGTCCCCACAGCAAGTATTATTTCCCAGAACACCCGAAAAGTTCACAATAGGGTTAGCTGTCAATCCAATACTGGAGCTTATTCCAGCATAGTCATGTAAGTATTGAAGTTCCAGCTGTCATTGACACATAATGAAAAGGAATTACACATCAAGTTCAACTTCAATACACGACATAGCTAAGATATGCCAAGCAACTGAATGTTTATGTTCTATGCCAAGGTGTTTGGTAAAATATTCGTACACGGTAATTTCCAAAGTCTCCCATCCATAATCTCCACAACTATCGTTTATCAATTTTAACATAAAAATGGAAATATTAATCACAGTCAAAAGTCTTTCGGATGCAAGATGAAGACACAATTCTGCAAGTTTCACACAAATAAGTAAAATGTTCACAAAAAAACCAGATGATGCAGCACATATAAAACGGAGGAAACGCAGCAAATTTTGATTAAGAAAATAGCTTGTAATTGAAAAAGTGTCAAATAAGCTTAAACAGTGAACCTTAATAGCTTTTTACTTTATGAAACAACATAAACGGGTTGCATTCCCTCGATAGCATAAAGAATTTTTGATATAAAAAGCCATATACAATATCTTTAATTACCATTTCTAACAGTTCTTGCATTGCCAAATGCCTCCAAAAGTGGATTTGACTACAATAGAAACAAGAGGTGTTAGCACTAATTGCAATTTTAATGCATTGTGAGAGCTGTAATATGAAGAAAAAAACTTCAATTCATCAATAAAAGGCCAAAATTTATATCTCATCCAAGAGGGAAAAGAGTACAACCAATGAAGGTGTAATTTTTTTTAACCCAATATAATATATTCTACCAATTCACCTACTGAATACTTTGAGCAGAATGAAAATATAGACAGAGAAACAATGTATTCGTTTCAGATACTCTGTGGTGCCATTGACGGACCACAATTATTCAGTCAACAAAATCAATTGAATAACAGTTAACAAAATTGCAGTGTTTATGGGTTATTGTGTAATGTGTTTATAAGTTTATTCTTCTATAGAGAGTGAGAGAGAAAGTGAGAAGAATTAATGAAACGAAACGAAAAGAAACAGATCGAGAAGAATACATAAAAAGCAGAATTAGGGATTTCGATTTACCTTGAAGTTATTGGAAGTCGACTGTGCCGAAAATTAAGAAACAGAGCACTGACCGTAATTTCGAAGCGGTGGCAGCGAGTAGTAGAAGATGGAAGCGACGAACGTAAAACGGCTAGGGTTAACGACGAAAGTGGAGGAGTGAGTATCTCGCGACGGAGTGTAGCTCCTCAAGCCGTGGAGGAGACCGACAGACCGACTGAACAAGTGAAGTGGTGGCGGTGGGTGGTGGAAGACGGAAGCGGTCGAAACTCGAAACACGGCACGAGGGGGAATTTTACCGAGTAGAACACAGGGTTTCTCGTGTGGAAATGAAACACCCAATATCCAAACGCCAAACGACATCGTATATGTTGACGATTTATTTTGTTGACACCTGTCCATGAAAAACTTGCTCTTTTAGGATAGTTGGGATTAGGATTAGGATTAGGATTAGGATATAGGAGACATTTGTGGTGTGGACTTTTCCAGGGAGATCAAATTGAACGTATGTACGTGATTTTTTTTATTTATTATTATTATAATTGACTAATCCTAGGTAAAAAAAGAAGCTAACGTATGCACTGACGAATGATACCCCAACGCACCCCTACACCTGGACGGCAGTTTCAAATTCCTCGTGTTTGTCTCTACAAATACCAGACAAATTAAACTGCTTCTATTTTCAAAGAATAATCGCAAATGTTAGGCCCCCAGTGCTGTGAAAATCCACCAACCCTCAGCCCATCATGTGGAGCAGGGAGTGTACAAGAAATTGGAGGACTAAAATCATATGTAATTGGATCCCAAGATTCCAAGGTTGCCATTCTTCTAATTGCTGATGCCTTTGGTAATAATCTGACAACCTTAAACTCTTTTTTTTTTTTTTTTGATGAATTATTTAGCTGAATACGATGAAGAGGGTAGTGATTTAATCTGAGTCTAAATTTGATTGGGTTTTGTGCAGGCTATGAAGCTCCAAATTTGAGGTATTTAAGAGTTTTCCTTTGACTAGATAAGTTATGAAGCTTGGCCTATTTTTTGTACTAGTATAATCACTCTACTCTATAGTATGTTCCCCAGTAAGTCACCGTGGAAAACATGTTATTAAAAAGTAGTCACGTTGATAATGAGTTTGAAGAAAAACTAATGTTCTATTAGACTGATGCTCACACTTTCGGTCGAATTTATAGTCTCGAACCTCATTCTTATTATCTGGGCCAAGTCTAATTGGCTGCAATCTGTTTCGCTACCTCTGTCTATCTTTAAATTTCCTTAACAGAAGTTTTTTATACATAAATTTCCGACTCATGTTTTTCGCCATATTATCTAGGAAGCTTGCAGACAAAGTTGCAGCTTCTGGGTTCTTAGTAGTGGTTCCCGATTTCTATTATGGTGATCCATACGATCCTGATAGACATGGATTTGAGCCACACTCATGGATGAATGCTCATCCCACGGTTCGTTCTGCTTCATTCTGTGCAGATTTCACTGCACGTTCGCATTAAAATAGCTATAATCATATTTCATACGCACCATGCGCCTTTTATGAGTTCATTCTCTATGCACAGTGTGTGCAATCAACATTTTCCTCTTTAGCATGATATAAACGAAAAAGGGTCAGCGTTCTTGTATTTATTTGTGCATCACTTGGATTTTGTTCTTTAGGAGAAAGGGTGTGAGGATGCTAAGGCAGTAGTTTCCGCCTTGAAAAGCAAAGGCGTATCTGCAGTAGGAGCTGCTGGTTTTTGTTGGGGAGGTAAGTAAATTTTAGTATGTGCAGTTTTTCCTCGAACCGAAAAAGTACTCAACTTTCTTGCCCTTGTTTTAGGGATGACTGTGGTGAAATTGGCAAAATTTGATTGCATTAAGGCTGCAGTTGTGTTACATCCTGGTCCAATAACAGAGGAAGAAATAAACGGTAAATTTTGAAGATTTTACCTTCTTTCTGAAAGGTTTTCTTCTTAGATTGATGACTGATACTACGGTATTTCAGAGGTGAAATGTCCGATTGCTCTATTGGGAGCTGAGACCGACCAGTATACTTCTCCCGAGCACCTAAAACACTTGGGAGAAATATTATCAACAAAAACCGTAAGAAATTCAAGCCAATCTTCACCGTTTGCAAGTTTTGTACTTTGATATGATCAGTTCAATGAAACCATATTGATAACAATGTGCCATAATTTGTTAAGGTTGTAGTCGCGTTTAGTGTTTGTTTAAGGAATGAGATACTGAAAAGACGTATTCATAGTATTAGTACTTGTCTTCTCTAGTAGAGAATTAGGTGATAACTCGGATTTACATTAACACACTTGTTTATTAGCCGTTAATCAGCTTATGATTACTTTTCAGATTGATAGCTATGTGAAGATATTCCCTGGTGTTGCACATGGATGGACAACTCGATACAAGGATGATGATGAATTTGCTGTTAAGAGCGCTCAAGAGTCTCACTCCGACATGCTGAACTGGTTTACCAAACACATTTGAGTGAAAAGAACCCAAGAGAGTAGCCAAACATTGGCATCCTTCATTTCTTCAAATGGAAGCAACGGACAAAGAATGTGATCGATTTCGAAAAAAGCTAATAAAATCGTGTATTTCGTTATAGCTTTTCAGGTTATCAGATTTGTATTGCTAGCCCATCTATTAGTACTATAGTATGATATATGCAAACTGTTGGCAATAAATAATTTCTCTTTTGATTCTCGAATTTTACTCTCGCTAAGTAAAGAAACGATTGACTGTAAATATTACAAATGTAAGCAACCAATCAATAGGTGTCTATTAAATATTGTCCAAAAAAATGGGCCCCACTCTTTGTGTGTACTCCGTAGGTCGTCTGTATATATATATTTTTTGTACACTAAGCATCTTTCTCGATTTTTATACATCATCAAGGGCCTGTTTGGTACGGCTCAAAATCCAATTAAAATAGAAAATATAGTCGTTATTGGGTCACACTCATCTAATAAAAGTCAACAATAACGACTGATTTTTCAATTTTAATCCGATTTTAACCTCTACCAAACACCCAAATATTAAACTAATTGTACACAATCAATGTACAGCTAGTTTAATTTTTTTTAATGCATCACTAATGAGGAGCCAAATTTGGTGTAATTTGAATAAGTGTTTTTAAAATCAATTGTCCAAAGTGTTGTCACGTTAAACAATATTATCTATGATGTCAAATTTTATATACATGTAGCAAAACTGTGACATTTATGTTTAATATTTTTTTCTTCACTTTATTAATAAATGCAATATTATATATTTCATTACATATAATTTTTAATTTAACGATTTTTGTAATAATATAATTTGTAATTAAATAATTCAAAATAAAATTTGATATAAAATTTTGTGTAATACGTCAAATTTGATATAACTTTTACATCAAATTTAATGTTCCTCATTGAAGATGGTCTTATAAATTATGAACATAGGTCCTTGTGTGACCTAAACTGTATAAAGGGACCATCGTTTTTCAACATTTTCGAATTCATATTACGTCACGTGAAAGGTTGAAGAGTCCCTTCTTAATTTTTTCTGAGTATAATATAATTATTATTAATTACATTGTTTAAGAAATCAATTGTACCAAACTTCTGTTTTCTTCTAAACCTTTATTGCTGGGATCATTTAACAGGGCGTAGAATAGTCAAAATAATAGAAAAAATGAAAAATCGAGATGCTTTAAATAAGTCATTCAATTCGAAGTTGAATTCAAAAAGGAAGACAAAATATTCATCACCTAGGGTAGCATTCACTATCAATTATTGACATAATTTTTGAAAAGTCAAAGAAAACTTTCGAGATTCAAAATTTATTTCTAGACTCGTTTGATTAATTTTATAAAAATATTTTTCCTAATTAGAAAAGCTTTTATAGGAAATTGGTTTAATGTGAATTCCTCCAACATCATTTTCGAAATAGGAAACTCTTTTAAAAATTAGCGTCGGACAAAAAATAATGTAGCTTCCTTCAAAAAAATTTCTTTTGGAAGAAAATGCAAAAGCAAACGCCATGCCAAATGAGACCTTAAAAGAGATTTCTTGAAAGGATTAACGACTTGTTTGGGTGGACTTAAAAGAAACGTGTGTAAGAAAATGAAGTCCCTATTTGATAGGGATTAAAATTTAGATTTTAATCTATGTTTAAGTTAACAATTAATTTAAAAACATATTTTATGGATCTACAACTTTTTACTCACACATTTAATTAATTTTTATCAAAATTTATTAAAAAATTGATTTTCCCTTTTCGCACAATTGATGGAATTTGTCGAAAATTTTCTCCAAGAACTACTACTTTCCCACCAAAGAGCAAATTATAATCAGTAATAATCTATGAGCATTTTATCTACAAATTCTACAGCACAACGATTGACCATAGGTGATTTATCCCAAATGATTAATCTAGACATTTTCAACAAAGTTCCTAAAACTGATTGTTTGCGAATAGAACGACTTATTTCACCAAAAGTTTCCAAATAAATTTTGAATCTTGAATGAGCTGTTCGACCTCCAGATAAAAGAGACTCAGATACTCCAGATGATGTTGTTGCCAAAACAATTATATTGTGTGACCTTACACTACTTAAAGAGTGTTTTATATAAAAAAGTTTTACATGTTCCACCTGGACCACTAACGAATAAAGCACCGTTTGATTCTAATTTAATTTTTTCCATGATTGTATTATATGCAAATTGTTGTTCTTTATTTAATGTTGTGCATAAGTAAGCCCCCCTTTAGAGCCTGTTTAGGAGCACTCTTTAAACCCAAAAAATTGCTTTTTCAACTGTTAGAAGGAAATAAGGCAGCCATTGTTGACTTTAGTCTCACAGGTGGGACCCACCAGTTTGAAAAAAGGTCATTTTTTAGCTTTAAATCTGCCGAAAATTTCTACTAGACAAGTCCTTGGTATCAAAATTAGTATTTTCCTCTTCATCATTCTTCTCAACTTTTCAATTTCATCTATATTTACATTGAATGGTACTATTGTATAATCATTTATGTTCTTACCTAATAATTCCAAAATAGAATTAATGTCTTCTAAAACTCGTAATTCAGCAACCTTTACAGATATATTTTGATGTACATAATCATCAATCATATCAACCTTAAACTTATCCCACAAGAGCTTTCGATGATTGGGACTGCAAAGTGTAAGACGTGTAGCAAAAAGACGTCTTAAAGTAGTAGGCATATCATACAAAATTGCTCCAGATATACATTCTTCACAATAATTGTCTCCGCTTAACAAACTATGTAGAAGTGTTGCATCATGATATGTAGGAGCAGTTGCACCGTTCAAAGTTCTTAAATGATTGAAGGATACTTGTCATCTAATATGATTAAAAAGAATACGAAGAAAATATCGTTCTCCTTCAGATGGGTGATATGTGACAATTCATCCTATAACATGTTTTTTTTCTAGGAATCCAAATTTTGTTATTTGCATTCCAAACAAAATATTTTGGAAAATCTCGATACAATAATGTACGAACAAATTCATTTGTTTCATTCATTCAAAAAAATTCAATTAGCATAGTTTTCATTGTATTCTCCTTTTGAATAATAATAAATAAATCATCATCATCGGCTTATGTTACTTATTGATGATCCTCAATATGAAACTGTAAAGAGTAAACAGATGGATACATATCGGACAAATTGAAAGAAAAATTCTCCACATAGCCTCAGGTGGAGATATCTATCTAGCAAATTGATGAACTACAATTTCATCAATTTCTTTATTTGTTTCATTGGTATTAACACAGAAATTAATGCGATCATAACCTTTGTACACATACTTGTAGAGATATTTAACAACTTTGATAGAAGAATATACTTCAACATTAATATGACAATCAAATTTAGCACTTAATAAGGATTGTACGGTACAATCTAACGAGTGTCTAACATTTCACCTCTTTAACAAAAATACCATTATTACACCGCCTATATAATATGTATGAGTTATCATCAAATATAGTACTATTACAATAATCCTTCGGATATTTATTTTTACAATCTTTATTTGGTTCCGTACATACATTCTTAAGATTTAGGTTTTCACAAGAGCCATGCATATTGTGTTTAACAATAACATAATGAAGATAAGAGTATTTCTATTTGTCAGAAATTTCACAGGAAACTATCTTATCATCTGATTTTCCATAACGTTGTACAATAGTCATGACATCCATATATATCCTTAGCAAATCTCTAGGATCACATGTAAAAGATTGTGGTAAAACAAATTTCCTTCCTATTTTGTACTCCATTGTCTCTCCATTTTCAACACTATCTACAATGCCTTGATAAAGTTCAACACAGATTTTTTTCTGGTTATTACGAAAATAGTCTAATTTAGTAATTTCAATCTTAACATATATATCTACAACATGTGAAAAATTCTACCAGTATGAAGTAACACGAACTTATCGGGAGACTTGATTTGTAATTTGTATGAATAATATTCTCGACAAGAGACTTGAAATCGTTTCTTTGTTCCATTAAGCACTGCACCACACAACAATAACACAATCTGAGTATTCATATTCATTTTAACCAGTAAAATTGTAAACAGTTATTAAATTTACTACAAAGTCCATCTACTAAGCCGCATCTTCTTTTTTAAGAAGTTCAGTTGCAGAATTCATTGTGCTAGGAAGAGTGATAGGGTCGGGCAAATGCGTAGGTGAGAAGCACGTGTTTTTATATCTCTCAATACCTTCATACCAACCAAATTCTCCATATAAAAAGATCAAAGAATATTGTAAAGAATCATAACAACCATAATAATAGTGAACTTTGTACAATTCACCGAATGACCATATAGAGTAATATCATGAACACGAACATTTGCATTTTCATCATCTTCGACCCATTCAGCAGCTACTTGAAAAGCTGTAAAGTATTAAAAACTCTTTGATCAACTCCTGGATCGCATCTTATTTGTATCCGATGGTGTTGCAAGTTAGGTATATTACTTAAAGATCTAAAGACTCTACTATATGGATTTACATTTAGAATTTACTTTAAAACAATCAAAGTAGATTCAATAAAGTTCTCTGAAATTTTCATGCGATTTTGAAGCTCATTATATGTATCATAAAAGTATAACTGCATATAAGAAGGTGTATTATTTTTCGGCATAAGTTGATTTACATAATGATACACTTGTCCCTGCACTCTAAATGTGTAAATACCTTTCCATACATATAGATTCTTTAGAAGTAAACAAGGCATACAATTCAGTTGGATCCGCGAAAGCCGTGTTTGAGATTATGTCAAATCTCATGAAACTTAGCTCTGATACCATGTTAAACAATCCAAAGAGAAGAAGAAAAAGAGGTTAGTGTTTTATTGATTCTGCATAATGTAATTGAATGAATAAAACCTAGATACAAAGAGACTATATATAGTCAAAAATAAAGAAAACTTAAAAGACTATTCTACCCTTAATAAATAATGTTAACAAAATAATAATATATTTCTTAACAGTTTCTAATTTAGACAGTACGTTCTTCTTCTTTTTCTTTGTTGATGATTTTCCTGGAAATATTAATCTTTTTTTTTTTGTCCTTCTGTTCCAGGAAAGAAAACATATATGAAGCTATATGAATTTGAAAGTGCCATTTTCATTGAAGAAGAGAAGCTAAACCTCTCATCTGGTTTATTTTCCGTTTCTTCCTCAGGCTTAGCATCCTGAAACCATATTGAAATAACTATGTAAACCAAATAGAAATTTAAATGACACTGGAGTTAAAATGGCATATACAGTAGAAATCAGGGGGAAAAAACCTTATAGAACCATTGAAATAATATCTTCATCAAAACCACTATCGAAAACATGAGCAACCTTTCTTCTCCTTCATATTCTACATCATTTTTTTCCTGAAAAAAACTCAACACTATGAATATCTAACAAACTGAAGCATAAATTTAAATGCATTTACATAATAAATCTTTTCTTGGCTATGCATGGTAATTTATCATGTGGCCAAATTATCTTAGGGGCCGTTTGATTCAAAGATGGAATTTAGGTGGAAAGAAAACGAATTGCAGAGAATTAAATTGCCTAAAATTTGTTTTACTGAAAATTGTCAATTAATTGTGTTTGATTGGTATAATTTTCACCTGGAAAATGTTGAAATTTTCTATCTTTTGGTGTTTATTTGGTTTTTTTTTCATAAAAATTGTCAATTAAAAAGATATAATTTCTTACAATAGGGGATATAAGTTTGGATAGCCAAAAAAAAAATTGGAAATTTTTTTTCGTTCATTTGGCTTTGTTTTATATGAAAATTGTCAATTAAAGTGAATTTTTTTTTTACAATTGATTATGATATTTGTTTCCATTACA
>OU503042.1:25257222-25279088 GCA_912172775.2 Fraxinus pennsylvanica | reverse complement strand
AAAAAAAAAAAAAAAAAAAAAAAAACGAAAAAAAAAAGATGAAATTTCAATTCCCACCTAAAAGGTGAGAATTTCCATTCAACTAAAACTAAGAAAACTAGCAAAGGTGGAAAACCAATTTCAGGGAAAAACAGTGCCATCAAACATGGCAAAAAGTAGGAAATTGAATTTCAATTCCAACCTCCATGGAAAATAAAGGCCTATCAAACAGACCCTTAGTTACTATGCGGACTAACAAGAGTATCACAAATACAAATAATGATATGTATTACTATCTTATTACATTGAAGAAGAGAAAGATATTCAAGCGATGTTTACGCTATAGAAACACAACTTTTTCACCGATGAGAAGAAGAAGAAGAAGAAAGAAAAGAAATAGCACCTCTTTGAGAGCATCTTGATTTCAGAAGGTCTCATCCTCTTCGATCTCCTCATCAAGCAACTTTGTCATGATGTAAAAGTAATTTCAACAATTCACTTTCATTTCAATTCAACCATTTATGTGCATAAATTTATTTGGCATACAAAAGATATGAACAAGAACATACATCAAGATAGGTTGGATGAACAATCTTGAAAGTATGCATGAGACACGAGAAAGCATACTTGAGCTATTTTTGTCTGTAATTCATTTGTATTCGTAAGATAATAAGTTGACACTCCCTACCTGCTAAATTGCACTCATCTTTGGATTTCTTGAACAATGAGGAAAAGGTCCATACGAGATGGTTGTTCACCACCCTGACCTGCGAAAGAGAAATAAAAATGTATATCAGTGAGCTGGTTAGGAAAATTAAGCCTCAGTTTATCAAATAATAAAAGCAACTTAAAAGTTTGTTTGCTATCTTTAAGCCCATAAACTTTCATACCAAGAAGAACTCAATTTTTAATTAACAATTTCATATTCATAAGACCCAAAGGAATCTTAAATTCAGCATAAGAAAATATCCACCAAAGGAAGCATCCAATTTCAACCCTAAATAGAGAACTGGAGACGAAATCCTGATTACACGAGATTTGGGGAAATTTTTGGGAACTTTAAATCAACAAATGGAAAAGAAGCTGAAATATTTGCACTAAATTATGAATATAATTTGACTGATATGCAAAAGGAGTCTTGTGAAGCGTACTTGAAAGTAGTTGTTTTGAGTGCCTTGTGATCCTGAAGGCAATGGAATATTTAATCGGGGAAGGAGATGATGAGACAAATGCTAATGTCTCTCCTACACATACTACTAATACAACAATGAGAAGCCCTCTTAGATAATATGCCTCTGCATCTAATCTCCAGTCAATCTCCTGATCACTACTTCTATAAAGAATTGAGAAGACCTACAAGAGATGAAGGATAGACTACAAAGACAATTTGCCAATGAATTTGATGGAATCTCAATTATAATATGAGAGAACAAAGCAATAAGCAAGCTAGGGTGTGATTGGCGAGGTTGTGAACACTACATAAGAAAAAGAAAATTCCACTTCACCACTTCATAAAAAGAACTAAACAAATTTAGATTAAGACCAAAAAATTTGAAGAAACTCAAGCAGGACAAAATAATTATCTTTCTAGTGCTTTGTCATGCCAATTTGAAAGTCACTGGCCTTTTTTGAGTCAGAAGCATGTGAGGGGTCATAAACAATGTTCCGACTACATTTGCTTTGCTTTGTCTGATTCATGTAGAGAGAATAAATGCTCACCATTATTTTTCATCAAATTCTTCGTGTATCTTGAGGAATTGATTGGGTAATTCATCATAATTATCAAACAGAAGAATTGGCAATGGAAAGACAAAAAAGTGCACGCATGTATGTAAACCCCCTCTTCATGAGGCAAAACATTCTACACAATTGGTTGAACCACCTAGGGATGGCAGGCCCCCCCCGCTAAGAAATTCTCTGCCCCGTTACCAGTTTAAAGAAGCGCGGGGTCCTTGCCCCGTTTACTACCCGTTTTAAAAAAAAAAAATTATTTTTGATAATTTATTTTTATTACCTATATTTATTATATTTAGACAAATAATTCTATTTGCTTTTTCTATTAAAGATAATGAAATTTTGTGAAATTTTTCATTTAAAGTATTGAATTCTAAAAAAAAAAAAATTTAAAATAAAAAAAATTTAACGGGGGGGGGGAGCTTTACCCGTCCCTGCCCCGAATACCAGATTATGCGGGTTATCCGCCCTGCAGTTATCGAGTTTTTTTGCCTAGAACAACCTCTTTGTGAATCTAAAATGGAAAGAAGATTCAAAGTTAAAATGGAAAGAAGATTCAAAGTTAAATGCTTACTTTAGTTTAAAATTTCAAACCAATTTTATAATTTGCAAAGACTTATGTTTCAAAAAGGATAAGAATGAAAGCAAAACATTAGAACATCAACAACTAACAAATTCCATGAGAAGCGTACCTACAAATTATCACACAAAGTTAGATGAGGACAAAAAAAAGAGGTCCGCGGACCAATTTTTTTATTTTTTTGTGCCTGACATTCAAATTCAGCCATTGTGGGTGTAGGGAGAAAGAAGTCCATATTACCCTTAGGCCATGTTTGATAGCATGGAAAATGGGTGGAAAAAGAAAATATTTTCCAAGTTTTCATGTTTAGTGGTGTTTGATGACAAAAATTTGCCATGAAAAATCTGACTTTTTTTTTTTCCATCTACGCGCCATACTCCATGTGTGGGAGGAAAAGATTTTCTTACCTTTTATGTGGGAAAATTAATTTCCAGTTCTGTCCCTTTTTTTTTTTTTTTNAACACATTTAATTAACAATTCCCTGAACAATTTCTAGAAAAATATTTCCCCTATAAAATATTTTCTTTTTACCCATTTTCCACCCTTACTATCAAACGGACCCTTAAAGCTTGAATGAATAGTGGAGAATGAATATGAATAAAATGGGATAAAAAAAGTTTCACAAATAAATAGTAAACGGTAGGTTGTCTCTTTTAAGATAGTAGGAATATGTAGGTTTACATAATAAATTAATATTTTCCCACCATATAATGCCACAGAACGAGAAAATTGATTATATTTCCGTACTAAAAATTCGACACACAAAATAAAAGAAACAAAAATCATTGCTAATACGGTCAAAATGTTTGTAATTCTTCTAAATCGCGAGACTCATGTGTCCTATACTATACGCTAAGTGAACGGAGTTGAGTCAATCTCTACTATCTTTAGTCAATCAGGGACAATAAAATTTTGTATAATGTATTTTAAAAAGACAAACTTAGGCACCGTTTGGTAACCATTATTTTAGAAAAAAATGTATTCTTTGTGTCAAATCACACTTTTTTGTGGTTGAAAATGAAGNAATGCATTTTTACTGTTGATGCGATTGAGAATATGTGGTTGAAAAAGAAGGAAAAGTTAATGATGTGATGTAAAATATTATTTTATTGAAAAATGTGTGGTTGAAAATTAGTAGAAGAATGAAAATAAAAAAAAGAATGGTTATCAAACGGTGCCTTACTTGACCTCTTATAATATCTACAGTCAAGGATTGATTTATTAGTTTTCCATATCAACTTTCACATTCCACTTATAAATAAAATAAACCCATAAACTCACTTGATTAATGTTAATACCTTTACTCGATTGGGTTGAATTAGGCAAAACTCAAGCATCTAACCATTTAAATCCAATGCAATCAAGCGGCCCAGAGTAGATCGAAGCCAAGTTGAAAGTTGTACAAGAACTGAACCACAATTCCAGCACGGTTAGAACTCAACTTGAAACTTGAAGACAACTTGACTTGGATCGAACAAAGGAAAGTCCGTCATTTCTTCAAGAACGATTTGAAATGCTATGAGGTCTTCTTATAATTTTGTTTCAATTAATCAAAACAAGGAATTTGTGTAAAATGACGAAACTCAAACACAAAATAAAAGAAACAAAAATCATTGCTAATACGGTCAAAATGTTTGTAATTCTTCTAAATCGCGAGACTCATGTGTCCTATACTATACGCTAAGTGAACGGAGTTGAGTCAATCTCTACTATCTTTAGTCAATCAGGGACAATAAAATTTTGTATAATGTATTTTAAAAAGACAAACATACTTGACCGCTTATAATATCTACAGTCAAGTATTGATTTATTAGTTTTCGATATCAACTTTCACATTCCACTTATAAATAAAATAAACCCATAAACTCACTTGATTAATGTTAATACCTTTACTCGATTGGGTTGAATTAGGCAAAACTTAGGCATCTAACCGTTTAAATCCAATGAAATCAAGCGGCCTAGAGTAGATCGAAGCCAAGTTGAAAGTTCTACAAGAACTGAACCACAATTCCATCACGGATAGAACTCAACTTGAAATTTGAAGACAACTTGACTAGGATCGAACAAAAGAAAGTCCGTCATTCTTCAAGAACGATTTGAAATGCTATGAGGTCTTCTTATAATTTTGTTTCAATTAATCAAAACAAGTAATTTGTGTAAAATGACGAAACTCAATATATTCATATAGATTTAATTCAAACAAGTAGAACGACACCACAGGATTACAAAAATCTCTCGTGTATCTACTTCTGCTTATTCTCCAATAAAACGATTTCAGCAAAGCAATCCATCAAAAGTTGACTACTGATCTGTAAATATTTCCAGGCTTCCATCCAGCAGGTATTACATTATTAGCCACAAGACTCTTCCCAGAGTCCCCAGTTATCTTAATGGAGAATGGGGCTTGCAATGCATTTCCTGAATTCAGTTTCCACACGGCACCCCACGACTGTTGCATGGGAACCCAAGAATCTGAGTCCGATGCCTGTTTGAGTTCAACTGCTGCAACATCTCCATCCCCATCTTCGTATTCAATTACTGCAGCAAAATAGTTGGAGTTGGAACCCGCGTCGACTCGGAAGGTCAATCGTACTCCAGGGTAATTGCACTCCGTTCTGAAAAAAAAATAAATAATAATTAAAGATTCAAATTCATAAGCCTCAAAACACGATTGGACAAGACAGACAACGGATAAATTTTTACCTTCGATACTGTATTTGTACACGTCCAGCATTCCGCAGTTGATCAGCTTGGCTATTAGTCGCCATGTCTCCAATGGAGGTTCCACTTAAATCAAACAGAACTGATTCTGAGTCACAACCCGGGCATTCATCTGTTATAACTACAGTTACTGGATTCCCCGAGCATGCAGCATTATCTGTACATTTGACCTAGTTAAAATAAGACCAAAAGCCATTTAATTAGCACAGGCTTTATATATTGTTAACTGCATGTATAATTAGAATCATATGATTTGAAGCACCTGATAACAAGCTCCACAACTCTTGCCTGATTTGTATATAGAAGAAGCAGCAGCAGTTATTAGGGACGAAAATGGTGGTTTCCCTACAGCATCTTCGTATCCACAGGCACCCCCTAAATGCGCATAGAAACAAAATTTTTACAAATTATTTTTTTCTGTTGAGGTCATCCCAATATATAAATATTTATTCTTACCAGTACTTCCTGCACCATTAGCGCTTCCATACCAGGTAACTACTGCTGGTGACCATGCTGAATCAGATTGAAGTTTTGACACATTAAGAAGCTTAGGGTTGAAGCAAGAGCAAAAGGTAAGTAAAAGAGAACATAAAGCTAAATATGTGAAAAGAGAGTTTGTATGCAAAACATAAGCCATGAAAAAGGAGCTTAGTTAATTCCCTTAGTCTAATGAAGTTTAGTTCTGTGGAGGCTGCACTGCATGGATTAACCCTATTTATAGACCAATGAAATGCCCATGTATCACTCAATATCTAACTGTAGTTAAACCAGAACTTTGAATTATGATCTGATAAATAATTTATAGAGTCAAATAATAGTTCAAGAGACTGATAATCTTATCTTATGGCTAATTTCAATGGAGAGAAAAAGTATTGAAATTCTTGTAATATATTCCATGGATATAATTTATTATAAATTGAATCCTAACAAATTATAGCCATTTTTGAAAATTCAGCTTTGGAGAAAATTTTTATTATTTCAAGAATTTTGCATTTGTAAATGAAATTGATGCTAAGAAATGAAGCTATTCTCAGCTGACAAAACAGGGCATCTAAAATTCTTAAGAAAGAAAACACTGAAATTTATTTCTTGACATTCTGTTTCAATAGGCATGATTCATAATCCTTCGCTCGTTCGGTAAAGCTTTTGTTTGTTGAAAAATTAGTCAAATCTCATTTTTAACTGTTCGACTCTCAATTTTTATTCACTTTTTCACCATATATTTTATGATATCCATCAACTTTTATCAATTTGTAACAATATCGGACAATACTTAAGGCCCGTTTTGCACAATCACAGTAGACTGTGGGTCCATTGTTCAATTTTTTCCGCCTTAAATACCTTGTACAAGATTTCCTTGACGTAATTGAAAGCAATTACATGAATAAATCGCCATTAACTTCGCCGTTAATATTGGTTATTGACCGTTAGCAGTTGAAAACCTGACAGTTACATTTTCAATTTCTTAAACTTTCCACGTGGCCGTCGCACTCCAAGTTAAAGACAACATCCATAATACAAGGCGAGGATTTAGGAACTCATTTTCTTCTTTTCCTGCAATTCCATTTGACATTTTCGAAAAGGGTGAAATATTTTCTCCCTTTTGCTATTGCTTGTTTTTTTATGTGACGAACTACGTCCTACACTTGTAGTACATTGAATTATACAAAATTTTAAGAAAATGGATTTTGAAATAATGATTTTTTTTTGTGTTAATGCATGATTAAAAATGAGTTTAAGAAAAAAATAGTTTTGAAAAAATGAATGACAAACAGGGACTATATAAAATTTTACGTATCATATGCAAGGTAGCATTTCCGATGCATTCTATAAATTATTGCCAAGCAGTCATAAAATTTGAAAAAACATTCAATCTATGTGATATTGAACCCCTGTTTGATGTTATTATTTTGAGAAAATTGAGTTTTGAATAGTGTCTTTTTTAGAATATGTGATTAAAAAGTATGAAATTTTTTTGAATTTACATACAAAATATTTTATTGTGTAAATATATGATTGAAAATAAGTAAGAATTAAAGAGTTTTGAAATAATGGTTGTCCAAAATAAGTGTGCTTTATGGAATGCTATTTAGATGTTTAAAATCACGTCTAAATCGTTGTTTGCCATCACATAGTAAGACTTTTACCACTAGGCTATACAACGATTTTCGTCAACATGCTCATATTCGAAATTTAATATAATTTTCGTCAAAATGCATTATTTAAAAAATTAATATAAGAGAGCGTGCATAATTTTGGAAAATGGTTCATAAATTTCATAGGAGATCTGTAAAATTTGCCCCACTTTTTGTCGACACATTTAGTATAACCTATAGTTACTGCTCACTTATTATTCAGACTTTCGCTAGGATTCATGACTTATAATCACCTAAATTATAATCTAATCACCAACCAAAAATGCATAGAGATATTTATCTCTTAACAATTATTGAAAATGCATATTTTCATGAAATAACATTGTTAAAAAAAAAAAAATTATATTTAATAGGTAACATTATTGAAAATTTAATTACTCAAAAAAATATATAATTATTGAGTACCCAGTCAAACAAGAGATGGTGTAACCTAATTCAAGTAGAAAAATTGAGGTTCCAATATTGCACGGCCTTAGATTAACTTTGCATTCATTCAAAAATGGTGTTGCTTTCACAGCGGTTGAGCCTCTGCCCCTTCGGGGTGGTCTGGACTCCGCTGGCAGGAAGCAGTTGCGGGTTCCTACATCAAAAAAAAAATGGTGTTAATTGTTAGGTCATGATCAGCTATAGTGTAATTTTGTTTTGACATGTTTAGTATTAAAGATTAAAAATACACTATAATCTTCATCATTTGTCCTCTTCGTATAATCAATTTTTTTATATCAAAGATTTTGGATTGGGATTAAATTGTCAATGGAAAAATCTTTCTTCTTTGGAAATATACATTCTTAATGTCGTATCACGTTGAATATGGATCAATTTAAGCACGATTTCACATGGCTATCATTGTCAAGTAGAATGATATGGGTTAACTAGGAGAAGCTTTTGGAATATCTTTTTGGAGTTGGGAAAAAAACCAAATTCCTTTGGTTAAAATAATTAAAAATCCTTTTTGATCAAAGAGCTCCATGTCGATTTTATAACAAAAAATAAAATAAATTCGTGAGTAAATGCATACACATTTAACCGAACATGGACATAATTTTTACACGACTCTATTTTTTTTTTTTTAAATACAAGTACAATTGAAACATTTTGCAACTCAAATTAAGTTACACTATGATTTGGATTCAAAAGTCTACTTTAAAAACTCGTCAATCAAGCGAAAAAAGATCATATGTGAGAAAAAAGAAATATTATATGTATATTATGTGCATATAGATGATGTAGTAGGAATAATAATGTAATATGTAAAATGTTGTAAAAGAAATTGATAGGTATATTCTTTTTTATTTAATGAATATATAATATAGAAAAGTAAATTTTGTCTTTTCACCCTTTCTATATTTTCAAAACCTCAGAATTAGTTATCCTATGAGTACGACTTTTTCACAAGCAAACAATTGATCGACATGTAACATGTGGTAGAATTAAAATATTCCCAACATCTTTTTTTTTATTGGACATCTAAACTCGATGATTTATTATTAAACGGATATTTACCTAATTTAGATTTAATTATGTTAATTATAGAAAAAAATTCCGACTCGATAGAAATTGAGCGAAGAAAAGCGAATTTGAGCCTAGTTGGAGTTGATTCGGATTAAAGTTGTCGTTTGCATCGCTGAATTTTTTCTCCTCCTATGTTGCAAAATGAATTGTGTTTTTCTTGTTTTTGTAAGATAAATAAATTCATCATTTTTTACCTTACTCCATGAAAAAATTGACACAACAATTTGACACTGGCCGGTGGATGTCGAAGACCCATCTTCAGAAATTTAGCTTATGCTTGAACTCCATTTTTTTTTTAAATGTATTTTTTCAAAACTAATTTTTAACCACAAATTCTTCCATAAAATAATATTACACGTAGATTAAAAGAAAATTTCTTTATTTTTTAACTATACGTTCTTCAAAAAATTACTATTTCAAAAAAAAAATATTTTTTTTTCTAAAATCTCATTTTAATGAAGTCGAAACTGGGACTTTGAAGTGTATTTGCTTTATATTAGGCGAACTCGACTAGTCAAAACTCTTAGTGACATTTGTGTAAATATAGAGGCTTGAAGTCGTCTACAAATATGTGATCTCGACAATGAATTATTTCCTTTAGGAAATAAGAATCTCTATCTTTATTCTCCATGATATTTTACTCTCTCTTGTAATTTAGGTTGCATCTTCTTCATGTTCAAAAACCTATTATTGTCAATACATTTCATATTCCAGTAGTGGATTTTCAGCAACAGCTATGGAAACAATCCATCGTTGACACCCTTTAGCGACTAATATTATCAATGTCGTTGATACCCCCGCCAACCTTTGGTGACTAATATTATCAATGTCGTTGAAACCCCCTTTTTCTATAATGACGTTCTTTCTCTAATAGTTAAATTTTTAGATGAACATTAAATATTATAGCAAATCACGTAAAATTTTCTAAATCAAATTTTTGCGCCACTCAGTAGTCTTTAAAGAAACATCAGTATGAAACTATTAATAATATTAAACAAATGAGTTTAATTTTTATCTTTAGAAAATTAAATTTTTTATATGACGCATATGTTCAATTTATGCGTTATAGTCAACTGAGACTTTGAATTTTGAAAAGTATTATGAGTATTTAATATAGACTTTTTGACTTTATCTAGTATTGATATATTTGGTAGAGTATTCAATTAAAACATTTAGAAGTATCTATAAATTATGAGGATTTAAAATATCAATGATTTTTAAAGATTTTTATAGTCTCTAGTGTACTAACTTTTAATAAAAAATTATAAAAATAAAACTTCAGTTTGTCATCCATTCAAATCAAGATTATGGAAGACTTTTGTTTCCTTGCATGTCCTTTGATACAAAGGTGGAGGTTTGTTAGACAAAGTGTTGTCAAACGACCTCCTAAGCGATGATGTAATATCATTGTTTATTCAGTCGACATCGTCCAAATGATTGAAGTAAAATATCGACATCACAATAGCTCAAACCAGTTCTACAATCTATTTGAATCATTTGAAGTAACCTATAAATCTTGGATGGCTTCTTAGGTCGATAGCCCACTTACCCCACTACCTATTAACTATTGGGCCTAATTCTTACCTAACCTAAAAGCCCACTTCTATCCTATATATACTTTGACTCTCGGTTTTTGGCTTTAGTGTGTGTATGATATTATATTTGCACTTACATGTGAGGAGAGAAACCGACTACGGCTATTGTTGCTTCGTGCTTCCACTATTGAACTTTTCTTCCCGTTTCTTCCAGCCTTTGTGTCCTGTTTGGGTGGTTGCAAATAACTTATACCAAAACCCTTTGTGGGCTAGCTAAGAAAGCAACCGATTGTTTGGGATTGAGTTGTGGTTTTGGGTTTGTCGAATTGTGGTGTTTGATTAGGTATTTAGGCGATATACTGAGCCTGGAATCTTTGGTGATCTATTTATTATTCAACAACTTTCAAATAAAAAAAATTAATATATATTTTTATGTCCTTTAAATATTTATTTTTCATCCTTTCTTCTAAGACACACACACATCTACTACTAAAAAAGATCAAACTGTAATTAAAAATATTCCTTTCATCCAATTTCTTATGAAACAAAATAAATTTGTACTTAAATTTTATAAGATTTTAACAAAAAAGATTAATTTGTAATTAATTTTAAATATATTGAGTGATTGCTTACTTTTTAATGATCTGATAAGTTGATAATAATGAACATTAGATATTTTTTATTTATTTTATTAAATAGTGTTAAATTATATTTTATATGTGTGTGTGTGTGTGTGTATTTTTCATTTTGATTATTTATTTATTTAACTAACTAAGTGATTTAAACTTTTTATTTTTTAAAAAATATTATTTATTACATGGAGAAGGGGATGATGGGAATCGAACGTCCACTTCTTATTATGGGAACCTTTCATTGGAGTGCTGTACCCAAATGAATTTTATTTTAAATAAAAGTCTTCAAAAGTTAAATAAATTTTATAAAAGTTTTAAAATGGAAGTCTATACAAATATATAAAAAACTTTCATCAATTCCATATAAATCTATAAAAGTCCACAAAATTCACAAAATTTTATCGCTTAAAAATGTCTATACAAAGTCTTAAAAATCTTGATTGAACACACCCTAACGCATTGTTGCAACATAGCATAGTTCTTGCTTAGATGTTGTTCGCACCAATTCACTCGTCTTTGAATTAAGCCATGTTTGATAGAGATTATTTAAAATTTATTTTCAACTACGCATTCTTATACTAAAATAATTTATTTTTTTTACGTGAAGCTACAATTATTTTATTATTTTTAACCATACATTCTCCAAAACAATTACTTTTCACAAAAATTTATTCTAAAAAAACTAAGTTAAACAAACTCAAAAGCTAAGTTATGAGTGTATTATATAGGATAAAGATTTACATGTACCATCAATCCATGATTGATGCAATAAAATATTTTTTTTTCAAAAAAAAATGTATTTGAATTAAATAGAGTGGAAAGTTAGGTCAATATCCCGTTTACGACATGATTAGAACAACAAAAGTTGATGTGGTTTAATGGAATAATAATTAAAAATGGAAAGAAACATGATTCCGCAGTATGTTCCCCTTCTTTCGTTCCTGTATACAGAATAAAATCAAGAAAATTACATAATTTTTTTCTCTCGAAAAGAAGACAAAAGTTGAACTAATATCAAAATGGGTTTAGTCCAATGCTTTGAGGAATTGCTGCTTCGTCAACCACAAACCAATCTTACACCTAATTGTACCTGCAGAATTAAATGAATTCAAGAATTAATTGGGGTCTAGTTAACTGAACAATTGATTTTGCTACTTGCCTTTTGACTCTTGCCTATGGGATTGCCGTAGAAGTCACGTGTCGAGCAAGTTCTTGCCTCCTCTTCCCACTCGGCTAAAAGCTCTAGAATGAAGCTCATGAACCCGAAAATGCTTCTTTTTCGGCGCCCGCCCTTTCTTTATTTAGATGTTGAGGCAAGGCAAGCCCACGTAAAACCATTTTCTGTGTTCTTCATTAAATAGTGTTTCTTAAAAATGGGTGAAACGTGATTGGATCGACAAACTGGTTTGTTTATAAAGGAAAGAAACAATTAATTGCAGTGATTGATTTTTTTAAGAATGAACTTGTACCAGTGTGACATGCTGAGTTGTAATATGAATAATCTAATTAAGAATGATATTATTTAATTATGTGTACTTAAGCCATGATCAAAGTGATGGGAAGGAGAGATGGTATCAAATTAATTATAGTGAACAATGTTTTAATTATTTTTAATATAAATGATTAGATTGGTGTTGATGAGGCCTTCCAAGTTGCTTCCTTGTGTCTTTAATATTCTATATTATTTTCCATCTAGGTCCTAACCTTTTTTCACTCACAATCATTGTTCATCATTTAAAGTTTCTTCAATTTGGAACCATATATGCCCATCATTAGCAAGGAAGGGTTTTCTTATCTTAAAACATATTATTATGAAATAGTTATTTGTTCCAACTGGTAGGTGGTTGTTATATACTTTGACATTGCTCAGACATACTTAAGAAAATGCGAATAAAGTCCTTCGTCGGTTAAATAGTACGTAAACGATGAATTTATTAGGAATTTTGTTAATTCACTTAACCAGGTACGGCATGTTATGCTAAACTTTTGAAAAGTCAAAAATTGCTTTCAAGATAGAAAAATTCTTTTCTTGTTTAAATAATTTTATAGTGTTTCATGTAGTTACAAGAGTTTTCAGATGGTATCCAAGTCAGACCCCAAACTTAACCATGTAGATGCACAAGACAAATTCCCAATTGCAACTGAATGAAGCTGGTGGAACCCAAGCTGGATCATGATACATGGAAAGTCTACGGTTGGCTCTTAAGGTGGTCGTGTTCACAAATGGCAATGACCCTGCCGTAGTAGAAGAGTTAGACCTTGATAGATAATGTAATCCTTCAATTTGAGAAAGAGATGGATAGACAACCGTTTAAAGGGAGGTCAAGCTGACATGGTGCTTTGTTCAATTTGAGAATTTTACGTGAAAAGTGCAAATAAAGTTCTCCATTGATTAAATATTAAGTAAATAATGGACTTAAACGACATTGGATACTCTAGCTAATGTATTAACTTTTTAGGATTGAATTCCAGTCCCTATAGATATCACATTGTAGCCCTTGCCCGCAGACTAAAGATTTAGTGGAGAATTCGAAGTTGATGCTTCTCCTTCAACCTTTGATGAGAACCAATTATAGTATCCTATGCGTGTCTAAATTCGATTTTCTTCAATGGAACCCGATATACAGTTCGATAGTAAATATAATTGGTCTCGACAACAGCTAATTGCTTTCTAACAGTAGTTAATATCCAAACACAAGAAAAACAAAGATGTGAAACTTCAAACATAAAGCTATAGCACACTTGAAACTTGCCCCCTGTTTGGTCCGGATTAAAATTATTTTTAGTAAATTTTGATAAAAAAAAAAATTTGATGAAATGTGTGGTTGAAAAGCTGTGGACCCTATGAACTATGTGATTAAAAATAATTATTAACTTTGATTTAAATTAAAATTACTCACCCAACGGAGATGTTAATTTGTACAAGAAAAACAACAAGTTAAAAGCTGGAAAATCTTTTATACAATTTGTGCACGATGTTGCATTAATCGATACAAATTGAATTTATTTACAGCAAAAGATGGGCAATATGATCAAGTCTTGTTTCTTCTCTTTGCTTTGTTTTGATTTCTTCTGCACACCTTAAAGTCCTCTCAATATGGTAAACTCCTCCAATACTCACTTCCCTCTCCAAATGGCAGCAGTAACTCTCGAAAACACTTACATTCACATGAAACTTGAATTTCATCAAGAACAAAAATTCAACCTCTAACTTGTTCATTTCCTTTGATGTTAATCCCCCTACTCGAGCGAAATAAGAATTTCTGTAATTCCTGCATAAAACAAGACAGAACATTTGTTATTTGGTGCTTCATCATCGCAGAAATTTAACTCCATTGAGCTCGTTTTGAAGTACTCAATGGTTACACCTATTGTTTGGCATTTTACTTTAAAACTCGTAGCATTTTTCTTTTTCTTGCTGAAAAGTATACTAAAAAAATCTCAGTAGAGAAGAAAGTAACTTACATGTCTTCTACATATTTGGATGCCAACATTATTGTTGTAATGAGCAACCTATGCACATTCCTCACGCCAATTCGAAACTCGGGATGTAACTGGCAAAATCTATCAATATAAACATATGCAACAACATAAACAGATGGTCCAGCTCTTGTATATCTGAAAATTCTTTCAAGGTAGGATTGGATTCTCATATCCGGTGTCTCATTACAGTCGAAAACTCGGGTTTTAGCAGATTTGGATGACAGTGGAAATCTGCAGTTTTTAGCTATTCTCTCGTTCCTAGACAACGTTCTGTCTATTATAGATGCAAGAACATAAATGACTAAAGGGATGTTTGAATCTTTTTGGTATGAATATGAGTAGACATCATGCCTAAGTTTTCTTGGAGAGAGGATAGTTGAAGTTAAAGCCATTTTTCGAAATAGAATTTGGTTATCTGTTGAAGTGTTAGAAGGGATTTATATAAGAAGAATTGGTGCAATATTGTAAAGAGAGAGGGAGTTTCATTGTTTGGGGAATATTTTAAGAAGATTAGGCCATTTGGAAGTTTGGTGGGAAGGGAAGAGTATCAAATTTTAAGATATTTGCCTCGACATTGTAAAGGCAAGGTCTAGACACACCACCTACTTTTCTGTTTAAAATAATTGCTGGATCACAGAGAATAGGCAATAAATATGTAGTCAAGCATATAGGTTTTGCATGCTATTTATTATTATTATTTTTTTTAAACTTTTTCTGAGATTTTTTTTTTGTTTTTTAAATTTGAATGGGTTACATGGATTGTTCATGCTTCGATCTAGTCGATGGTGTGATTGTGCCTTTTTACAAACTAACAAATAGCTCGAGTTTTTTTACTTTCGTTATTCGAGTGAGTTCTTAGACGAAGCTTTTGATGAAAGGTTAATAAAAATGTGATTGAAAAGTTTATACAATTTTAAACAAGCATTTAATTGGCCATATAAAATTCACAAAATAGATGATAAAAAGGGAAATTGGAAGTGGTTATTAAGATTTTGGTCCAAGTCGCAGGAAAGAGTGGCCTTAGAAGTATTGAAATAATAGATCTTTGACATTATTCTTTAAAAATGAAAAGATTATTTTTTGAAAATTATTTGAAGATTGATTGGTACATCTGAAGAAATCAGGGTGCGTTGTTTAAGAAACAAATCTTACTTCAGATGTGATTAGGGCTGGGCAAAATGTCCGAACCGAACCGAACCGAATCGGAACCGAACCGAACCGAATCGAGCGGGTTTTTTAAAATGAAATACCCGAACGGGTATTCGAATCGAGAACCGAATGGTTTGGTTCGGTTCTCGATTCTCGACCGAGAACCGAAGAACCGAATAAGAACCGAAATTTTTTTTTTATATTGGATAAATCAATTTCTTTTATTTTTTCTAAACAAATTAATAATTTTTTTCTTATTAAATCTTATTAGTTGAACAATTTAGAGTTTATTTATGTTTGTTAGTTGTGTTTTTTTCAATTTTTTCTTGTATAGTTTCTTAGTAGTTAGTACGGAAAGTCAACCAACTGATGATTACATTAAATAGTTGGTAAGTATTATCAATACTTTAAAATATTTTATATTTGTGACTTCTAATTTATATTTCACTTTTATGTAGATTTGAAGGTTTGAAGCAAATGAATTATTGATATGAATATCGAAGTTTTATTAGTAATATTTACTTTTTGGTATTTGTATTTGACAACTTATTATTTATATGTTATTAAATTAGATTACGTTAATTTGTAAAAGTTAAGATTGAACTTGGTATTTGTATCTACTTTTTGTTCTTAATATTGGTATCCACTTTCAGGTGTATTTATACAGTATTATTTTAAATGTTAAAAAATTTAATTATAGTACGGAACCGAAAGGAACCGAACCGAACCGAAACCGAACGGTTCCAAAATTATATTTGGAACCGACGGTTCCATTTACTAAATACCCGAAAATTTCTGGAACCGAAAAAAATCGAACCGAACCGACCCGCGCCCACCCCTAGATGTGATGTAATTACAAGTCAATTTTACATGGAACGTTAATCAATCTCGTGTTTGATGACCATTATTAGGGATTTTCAATGTTTTGAATAGTGAATTTTTAGAGAATGTATGATAAAAAAAATTTTTGATTTACGTACGAATATTTTATTATGTGAATGTTTGATTGAAAATGAGTATGTAGATAAAAGAATTTTGAAGTGAAGGATGTCAAATAGGGGCTAATGTTTGATTTAGTTAAAAATCAGATTTTTAGTAGAAGTTGATGAAAATGCAATTGAAAAATTGATAAAAATTGTGGTCCTTATGAAACACGTGGTTAAAAATGAGTTTGAAGAAAAAAAAAATTTAAATGGTGGTTAAACATATAAAAGAGTAATTAAATAAGATGAAGAAAAAAAATGGAAGATTGGCAAAATTAATATAAATGCTCCTTGAAATCTTTCAATAAAGTAATTACGACAACAAACTAAGTATTGAGAATCGCAAAATAAAAAAAAAAATAAAAAACCCACAGGCAGACGCATATCATCTGCTCAACTCGTTGTCAACCACGTTATTAAAAACACAATCTTCATCTGCTCAACTCGTCTACCTTTCCATATATCAATACGTATTGCACTCGCAAAAGAAAATCGGGACACAACACGAAAAAATGACCATTAGGCTTGGCCCCCCTTGTAGGGTAAAAACTCTTGTTTGATAGATGTTAAAATTAGATTTTGATCAAATAATAAAAAAAAAAATGATTGGATGTGTGGTTGAAAAGTTGTAGGTCCTATACAATGTGTAGTTAAAATTAATTGTTGATTTTTACGTAAATTTGAATCGGATATTTTAACGATACCAAACAAGGGTAATTATTTAATATTTTGCAATCAAAGTTCAAGAAAATCCGATCTAATTGAAAGGCGATTATTAATTTCATATCAAATCAAATACAAAATTGTACAATATCACGCGTACAATTACTTTAATGGCGGAGGCTCCCACTCTCCCATTTGTCCTACGTAGTCTGTGGTGTATGATTCATATCAAAATTTAAAGCGGACGCAGGAAAGTTAACCATGAACTTGTGAACAGACGAATAATGGCCAAAAGCAGAACTTGTAGATTGTAACGTGATAATGACCAGTTGAGTTACCTATTCCTATATTGGCAATGTGGAAACATGAATTTACTAGATCGAAATAAATTATAACTATCATACTTTAAATTTAAATTCTCAGAAATATCAAACTTTGAGATTTATTTTTATTCAAAATTTAGGTCACAATTCAATATTATTCAAGTCATACGAGCATTCTTTGTTTCAAATAAATTTACGGCATAATAATTTATTATTTACTAATGATCGCAAAACAGGCTGGTGCTTGTCATAGTTTGGAAATCTTGGATGTATTTCTGTATTGTTTATCAATATGTGGATATTATTGTTGGATTTCAATATAAATGTACTTCGTTATGACTGTATATATGTATTCTTTGTGGTAATCATTATGTGATACATATTCATCGTCGATTATGACATTTCGTAACTCCATTTTATTATGTTTAGAAGAAAATTGACTATGCTAGCATACCCGTGGGAGGTTCGCATAACAACGGACTATTACATTGGTAGATTATGTTTAGAAGAGAATTGACTACGCCGGAAGAGAAACGCGCCCTTGTTTAAAATCCCGTTTCCAAACAATCCTCAAGCAGCAAAGTTGTTCATATCTCCTTCTCTACATGCAATCCACTGTTAAATCTATCAAATCTATAAGCACAATTAAGCGAAGAATTTGACTTTATAAGATCTTTTAATCTAACATGCAACTTCTTAAATCAACTTAGAGATGCAAACATTGAGGTTTAAATAGTTCACAATTATTTTATTGTATGAACTAAAGACAATACGCATGCATTAATTGAAAATCAGAGCTTATTTATTAAAATTAGAATAATATTATTTATTATTATGATGATGAAACATCGGTGATGTAGCAATTTATATGGAATAATGAGAGAATGAGAAAAAGAGAGATGTGAGGAATAATGAATTGCCACATCATCGATATTCCATCATTATAATGATAAATAATATTACTCTTGAAATTAAGGGTTCAAAATTACGTTACAATCATTTATTGTAACTAAATCCCTGTTTGACAATTATTATTTCAAAACTCTTTAATTCTCATTCATTTTCAACTATAAAATCTTTCTCTATTTTTTAATGACATATTTTCCAAAAAAAATTACTATTCAAAATTCTATTTTTTCAAAATAATGACCACACGTATAAATAGAAGAACACGTAATCAAACTGAAGTACATAAGAGGGTTATGAAATTGCGCCGTTAAGAGAGTAAGAAGAATCCTTACACCGAGTTCTCCGCCTTCAAATTCAAGAAAAAATTCAATCCCTTGCGCTAGATTAATGTTTTTTTGTATTTGAAAGGACCCTCTTTTTTGACCTTACATGAGTTATATGGTCGTTGAGAGCTTAAAAATCAGTCTGGAGAAGAATACTTTAACTTGTTCCTATTTAACGGTCCAAATTAAAAAAGGAAAATTTGGGTTGATGTCGGGGGCGTCCACCCCCTCCTTGGACCCGGTTTCGGGGTGGCAAATAGGCCTTTAGTGGGCCTGTTTGCATTCTACTGGGGGTGGCCGCCCCAATTCAAATGCCTTGAATTCGTTGAGTTTGGCCTCCAAATTTTGGCCCAAGCACAATTGTTTTCTTGGACAGCAGTCCATTATTATATTTCTAACTGCTCTTCTAATTAATTATAGCACACCTTTGATTGAACTAAAAAAAAGTTCATTAACAACATGTGTTGACTCGCTCAATATTTTGGTAGATCAGTGGAGGAAGCTCTTGGTCCTTGTCCAGTTTAGAGCACATCCCGTGATTTACCTGATCTGCGTCTTGAGGGGCCAATGAGTAGATACTCAGGATTAGTTGCCGAATGTGGACACCTGAGTATAAAAAAAGAAAGTTCATTAAACTTTAAGTCAAAGTCAACAATTAATTTTCATCACACATTTCATGCTATTCACAGCTTTTTAATCATGCATTCATCAAAAATCTAATAAAAATTAATTTTAGCAAAATCAAACAAGGGCATAGTATTATTGGCTACCCAAGCTGGCTAGTTCAAAATTATAAGCTTTAACAGTAGCCTTTCAATGAAGTATCGTATTAGATCTCAACCTTCTCAAGCAATAATCTTTGTCCAGCCGGCTTTCACAAGCAAGGAAGGATCATGCGCTCCATCAAGGTATAATTCCTCAACTACGTTACGAGTCACGGTCAACGCACCACCTGAGAGTGAACTCCAATCTTCTACTATAGCAATTGATTAAAGTTTTATGTTATGATCATGGGCGGATCTACAGTAAAGCCTAGTGGGGCACGTGCCCCACTAGGTTTTGAATATTTATTTTTTTTATTTTTAAAGGAAATGACTTCCTGATTGAATTCAAAACCCTCGTCTCTCGACTCTCTCCTCTCATTTCTCTCCAAAGTTCAAAATCGCACCCGAGTCCCAACAGTGGCGTGGCACCACCTCTCCGTCATCTCTCCCACCATCCCAACTCCCTCCTCTCCGAGCTCTCTCGGTCTCCCCGTCGGCACATCCGGGACCCCTGGTTGTCACTGCTCGCTTGCTCCGGTGACGAGGTAACTTCCACCAAAGTAGACTGCCTACTGATTTTTTTAGGGCTTTTGAATTTTGATGTTGGATTTTGAATTTTGTTGATCTATTATCTGTCAATGAGTTAATCTCTGTAATGTTTACATTTTGATTTTGGGATTTAGGGATTTTTTTATGAATCCCTAAATTTGAAGTGCATCACCAATTTGAGAGATCCATTGATTGTAGGAGAATGGTCAGTAGAAATATCTGAGTGCAGAGTGCCGCCCTACATCGAGTGAGTTCTTAGACGAAGCTTTTGATGAAAGGTTAATAAAAATGTGATTGAAAAGTTTATACAATTTTAAACAAGCATTTAATTGGCCATATAAAATTCACAAAATAGATGATAAAAAGGGAAATTGGAGGTGGTTATTGAGATTTTGGTCCAAGTCGCAGGAAAGAGTGGCCTTAGAAGTATTGAAATAATAGATCTTTGACATTATTCTTTAAAAATAAAAAGGTTATTTTTGAAAATTATTTGAAGATTGATTGGTACATCTGAAGAAATCAGGGTGTGTTGTTTAAGAAACAAATCTTACTTCAGATGTGATGTAATTACAATCAATTTTACACAAAATGTTAATTAAGCTCGTGTTTGATGATCATTATTTGGGATTTTCAATGTTTTGAATAGTGCAATTTTGGAAAATGTATGATTAAAAAATAGAAAAAAAAATTTGATTTAAGTGTAAAATATTTTATCATGTGAATGTTTTGCTGAAAATGAGTACGTAGATAAAAGAATGTTGAAGTGAAGGATGTCAAATAGGGGCTAATGTTTGATTTAGTTAAAAATCAGATTTTTAGTAAAAGTTGATGAAAATGCAATTGATAAATTGATAAAAATTGTGGTCCTTATGAAATACGTGGTTAAAAATGAGTTTGAGAAAAAATGAATTTTAAAAAATGGGGGTCAAACATATAAAAGAGTAATAAAATAAGATGAAGAAAAAAAAGTGGTAATTACATAAAATAGTACTTTCAGTTTTTAAACTTCCAAAATCAGATTGGAAGTTTAATATTTCCAAAATCAAATGTTTTTATTAATTACTATATTATTACTAAATAAAACATATGATTAAATTAAATTAATTTATAAACCAAACCATAACTCCCTCCACCCACCTCTCATTTCCCCAAACCCGTCTCTCTCTAAACTCTCCTCTAAATCTCACCCAATTCCACATACCCAACCAATCACCACCCTCTTTCACTCACACGAGCACAATCCAGCAATTCGGCGAAGTTGATGGGCCGACCACTGCGCGCAACAACGATGGTATCACCGCAGTGAGCGCTGCGACGATGGTCTTACAGTACGACAATCGACTTTTCCAATGCCGCTGCTTACAATACGACGATGAGTCAATGGGCCAACCGTCACGCTCGATGGTGATGGCATTGTCGCTACAAAGTAGTGGCGATCAATTCTTCCCATTGATGGGGTCGATCGTCATGGCCGTTGAAAAAATTAGGTTTTTCGTTTTTCTTTCTTTTTCTGATTTTGGGGATGGTCGGAATTGGAGGTTGATTTGTAGTGTATTGAACGTGCTGATGGCAGTGCCAGGTTTCAGGATTTAGTTGGTGGTGGCTGTGGTGTGGTGTGGTGTGGTAAAGGTGGAAGAGATGGTGGATTTTAGTAGGCGTTGGTGGTGGTTACTAGTGGAGGCGGTGGTGGCTGCTGGTGTAGGCGATGTTGGTGTAGTTGTGGTTGGTTAGAGTTGTAGTTAGAGGTGGTGGTGGTGGTTGGAGTTGGCGATTGTGGGGTGGGATCAATGACGATGTGTGTAATGGTGGTAGTATTTGCAGTGAAGGAGTGGTGGTATCGATTTTTTGGTTTCTAATTGCTGTTTGTGAGT
>OU503042.1:25238988-25249105 GCA_912172775.2 Fraxinus pennsylvanica | reverse complement strand
GGAGGAGAGGGGAGGGGGAGGGGTGGCGAGCGGTGGCCAGAGCTGGCGGTGGAGGCGACGGCGGCGGCGGCGTCGGTAGAGATGGGAGATATGAGATGGAATGAATTATGTTTTGGTTGGGTTTTATATTTAAATAAAGTTGGTGGGGTAGGTAGTTGGGTGGGTATATATTTAATTTAATTTAAAAATATTATTATTAATATTAATTGTGAAATTAAAACCTGATTTTTTAAAAGTCAAAACTAAACAGCTGGTTTAATGTAATTTCCACCTAAAAAAAAGTTCATTAAGCCCCTGTTAGGCACACATTAAAATTTTCATTCTCATTCTTCTACTCATTTTCAACCTTATATTTTTCAATAAAATAATATTTTCCATCACATCAATAACTTTTCCTTCTTTTTCAACACATATTCTCCATCAATCTACTATTCCAAAATACATTCTTCCAAAATAATATCCATCAAACACACCTTAAATTTTAAGTCAAAATCAACAATTAATTTTCATCACACATTTCATACTATTCACAACTTTTTAATCATACATTCATCAAAAATCTAATAAAAATTAATTTTAGCAAAATCAAGCAATGGCATAGTATTATTGGCTACCCAAGCTGGCTTGTTCAAAACTAGAAGCTTTAACAGTAGCCTTTCAATGAAGTATCGTATTAGATCTCAACCTTCTCAGGCAATAATCTTTGTCCAGCCAGCTTTCACAAACAACGAAGGATCATGTGCTCCATCAAGGTATAATTCCTCAACTACGTTACGAGTCACGGTCTACACGCCACCTTGAGAGTGAAATCCGATTTTTCGCCTTAGCAATTGATTAAAGTGCGCAATATTTCCATTTGAATTTTACATGCACGAAAATTCATCTTGTGCATCAGCTAAGTATGGTCATCCCGAAGACATTCATGTTGAATTATGGGTGATATAAATTAGGAAAAAACTGATTATAAATAGAGCTTATGATTCTTTCTACTAGGAAACTTGAAGCGTTTTGGCTAAGCTTCAGAAATTTACTTATAAGTAAGTTTTATGTTATAATTTTGACGTTAAGGTTTTAAAAGTAACTTTTATTACTAAGAATCTGTTTGGCGCACATTAAAAGAAATTTTCTGAATGTACAGAAAAACATTTACCTGAATTTATACAGAGTACTCACATGGGATGGGCCCCATGTGAGTTAAATATTGTTAAAAAAAAAAAAAAAAAGAGACCCACCCCTGTGCGTATCTATATAAATTCTGGTGTTTTTTTGTCTGTACATATAGTGCATCTCATATTAAAATGAGAGAATGCATTTTTTTGAAGTGATGTGATAGGGAATATGTAGTTGAAAATGAAGGAAAAATTATTGATGTAATGGAAAATATTATTTTATTGAAAAATGTGTGGTTAAAAATGAGTTGAAGAATGATAATGAAAAAAATAATATAACTCAAATAGGGGCTAAGTAAAAAAATAAGGAGGATGGTTTGTTACTTTATTTTTTAAGATTATGTCATATTAATTTTATTGTAGTCAAACTTAGCACTCTTTAGGAGTTTATGGATTAAAGAGAATTTTAATTAGGGTTCGTAAAATTATGAAAAATGTCACATCTGAAAAATTTAATTTCTACTTTGATTGTTTGATACAAAAGTGAAATTCAAAAAATTATTTTTTATTTTTTGGCCCCCTTCTTTAAGGTTTTGAAACTTGATAAATTCTTCGTTCTTAATGGCACTAGACAATTGTCAAAACTCTAACCAATAGAAATTATTAACCAATCATTTCATAAACAATATTTTTCTTGCATTTTTTCAAAAATAATAATAATACGTCTATCATTATTTCAAATATTATTTCATTTATATGAAATCCCCCGCATTCAATCTTGTGGATCAAATAATTTCAGAGCGGGTTTAGTTCTTTAAATTGAACTATAAATGAAATAATATATTTTAAAGCGAGTTTAGTATTTTAAATTGATCAATAGTACGATAATGTTTTTGTCAAATATTACTCTTTTAGTCATATTATGAGGAGTTCTGTGGCATCTTTCGTGGACGATGGTTTAGTACTGAAGCTCATTGAGTTTAATAAATCAGGTAAGTATAACCTTAATGCGTCTCAATCTTATATTACATTGAATAAAAAAGCGTTTTATCTATGAAATTCTCTATCGTGTTGATAACCTAATATTATTTGGAACAGTCCTAGGCTAAAGTTTAGGTTGTATCACCATAATGTGAGGTGATAGTAAGAATCCGTGCAATTATGCAAACGTAAGGAATCCAATTTCCTTAGATGTTCATTAGCCGTTCATTTTCACCCTTACAATCTGCGTACATGTAAATCAATTATAATTGTTGGAATATGAAGGATATGGTATAAACATAAAATCTCACTTAAAAGCATCTTGCTTCTAACTGGGTTTCATTTTGGCTACACATCTAGATGAATTATTCTAGTACTGTGTCTTGACAAGGTGTGTAATATTTTGTTCCACCTTTGTCTTATTCTTTCAATAATCAGTCACATCGTCGCATATCTATTCTAGATTCTATTGCGTAGTTTAGACATATTGCACTAAATCAAATAAGTGCATTTTGCAAATATACTAAAATAATTATGATTCCACACCAATTTAAAAAAATAAATAACATTTTACATTCACTCTTTTCTTTGTGCTTGGATACCTAGGTTGAACCCAAGAAAAGCTTAGGAGTTACCTAAGGATCCATTTTGTAGGGCTTCAACTACCTTTATTAGTATTTAAAAACTAATTTAAAAAATAGTTTTCTTTTTCAAAAGAGCTGTCAGAGTAAGTTATAGTGAGTCAGCTTCCTTTGTATTTAGAATAAGCACTTTTATAAAATTAATTAAACTGGTTCGAAATAACTTTTGGGTCTCAAAGCTCTTTTTAATTTCTGAAACGCCATGCTAAACAGACTTTTAGTGTTTAGAATTTGGTGTCTTTAGCCATCACGGAGGGAAGGACGACAGAAATCCTATCCCTTCCAAGTCGATTCAGATTATTCCAATGTTTTATTACCTTTTTTTTTCGCACAAAAAATTTATTGGCCCAGCTTAACAAAATTTTCTAACTAAAAATCAAAATGATCCAAAAGTATGTTTGAATTTCAAAAGTTCCATTCCACTTTATAATGTCATGCTAAACGAAACCTAAAGTTAATATATGCTATGTTTGATCATCATAATTTGATGTTATAATTTTTGGAATAATTTTTTTTTTTTTTTTTTGAGAAAATGTGTAGTTTGAAAAGAAATAATTTTTTTTCNGGATAGTTAATATGTGGTTGAAAAATAAGGAAAATAAAAATTATTATTTTATTTAAAAATGTGTGATTAATAAGAAGAAATAAAAAATGAATTTTAATTTTAATTGGAGGACGGAGCATAAAAATGATGAAATAAAGTAGTAACTAAGAGGCCGACAGAACTTGTTCTCTGCATTCGTGTCCCCTCATTGTCCTTCTTTTAGAGTATTTTCCAGCCTTTTTTTTTCCCCTTACACAATTAGTTTTTTAGAGGATAGACTCCACAGCTTGCTACTCTACCTTTGCCTTTATCAAGTTATTTAGAGGACTCTATCATCGTGGAATTTGTGAGTGACTTGTCAAGTTATGAAAGCGTCCGGTCACCATATTAATAGTTGGGAGATTTTTCATGCTACTTTTGTCTCGAATTTCAAAGATTATACAAAATAATCCATGAACGTAATAGGGGATCACGTTTTCTCACTCACGTCTTATTCATGAGGAAAGGCTTTTAAGTTCCTTAGGCGCGTTTAAGTTAATGTATTGCAAAGAATGAAGAAAACATATAAATAGGTGAAATGCAATTAAACTTGTTCCGTAGAACAGAAGTCAAAAACATATTATTTTTCCGTAGAAAATATTTCGATGGATAAAACTTGTAAGTCAAATAGTGCAACCGATGAACAAGGAATGGGTGCAAAAACCCTTTCTCCCTCTTAAACTCTCTCCCCTCTCTCTAACCGCCCTGCACCCTTGTGAGCTCGTCTGGGGGTGGGAGCTTCGGCTCTCTTCTGAGATTCTGAAACTTAGACAATGTCCATCACTTTGTGTGTGGGAGTGCTCAAGTGCAGTTTGCGTAGGTTGGCTTATAGTCGGGTTTCCTGTACTGATAAGTCTCATTTGTAATTTCGATATGTTGAATGAATGTTCCATTCCATTTCAAAAAAATATATATATAGTTCAACCGATTTCTTCTCTAAAAAATAATATTAGTATAGGAATTACATTATTAATTTGAAAAACTTGATTTGTTGTGAAAAACTTGATTTGTTCACCTAACTCGTCCGAATCAAAGACGAAATAAAATGAAAAAAATATGGAATAAAAAAACAAGAAATAGAATTACAGGTGGGTCCCACTTGGTGCTTGTCAAGTACTTATATGGCGGCAAAAGCTCTTTATGCCACCATTTAACAATGAAATAAGTGGTGGGCATATCCAATAACATGGGATTGACTTTCCTTTATTATTAATAATTTGTCACTAATTTCGATTATTTTACTAATCTAGCCTATGTTTAGCCTTTATTTTTCAAAAAAACTAATTTTTTTTCATTCCTATTGTTATTAATAATTTATCATTAATTTCGATTATTGTACTAATCTTCTATAAATAAATAAGGGTTAATTTCACAAGGTCATTGAAGTTACATGAAAATTAAAAAACGGTCCCTGAAGTTTAAAACTTTTAGAAACGATCACTCAACTTTCACGCGGTTTCAGGAATGATCACTGAATTTAGTTTTAGGACTTTTATGTTTTAATTGAAATATAAAGCACTAAAACATGGTCACTTAAAAGCTGGAGGACCTCAATTTCAAAATTCATTGTGAATAATTTTNCTCAACTTCAAAATTCATTGTGAATAATTTTCTAAGGGGCGATTTTCACCCCTTTTGGACGCATATTATGGATCCAAATTCCGGCAATCTACGCCCTCCAAAACCACCGGATATTGCTACTAGTGGAAAGAGCACATCTTCTTCTTCAATTACATCCAAAGAACTCCCTCTAACTCATAGTAATCTGGCCGGAAATGAATTTCAAAGTTCGCTGCCTAATTTTTTGCAAATTACCGGAATCCCTTCTTCCTGCCACCAACTTTGTCGGAGCCAACCACCGATCGATAACCCATCCCTGAAAGACCCTACCCATGGAAACAATGTAGCCCAAACATCAATTGTTCAGCCTGAATTAAACTGAGACATACTGCCTTCCGTGAGCTGCGTGATAACGGACACCATTTCTACAGATTCCGGCATCGTCCGGTTGAATACCGGTCGCGGACCACTTGGGTTAGAACTGTCTCCACCTGGCGCACCTTGCCCAAGCATGGGTCTAGGTCAATTTTGCTATGAAGTCGATCAATTTGTGGCTGACGTTCGCGGTATTTGCGAAAAGTTTTGTTCCCATGACGTCGATGAATCTCTGCTGCTACAAATCCTCAATTCTACCATCAAATCTTCAATTGGCAGTGCTAAGGCCATGGGTAATCACCCAATTGAGTCTATTCACAATGAAACCTCCGGATTCAATTTGACCCAAAATCCTTCACGCGAAGAAAATTATTCACAATGAATTTTGAAGTTGAGATCCTCCAGCTTTTAAGTGACCGTGTTTTGGTGCTTTATGTTTCAATTAAAACATAAAAGTCTTAAAACTAACTTCAGTGATCATTTCTGAAACCATGTGAAAGTTGAGTGACCGTTTCTGAATGTTTTAAATTTTAGTGATCGTTTTGTAATTTTCATGTAACTTCAGTGACCGTTTTGTGAAATTAACCCAAATAAATAAATTCCTTCCTTCTTTAAAAACTTAAATAATATAATTTGACATGGTATTTAAACCAAACAAATGTTTTAAATTACTCTTTTTTTTAACACCAAATATTTTGAATTTACGTCTAAAGTATAATTCTTCTCTTATTTTTCAATCTAAAAGCAAGATATTGAAACGATTTTATAACATTACTTTATCAATATTATAAACAATAATTAGGTATTTCAAAACTTATAATTTATTTAGCGGGTAAGTAAAGGTCACACTTAGTGTATGTTTAATTGCATTTATTTTTTATGAAAAATGTCGGTTTTCCACCCAAATTTCTACTTTTGAGTGTTTCGTTGCTATTTTTCCATTGAAAAAATATTTTTCAACTTTTGAAAATACGACCAATTTTTCTTATTTTTAAGGAAAAAGATTTCTTTCAGGGGAGTTGATTTTTATTTTCCTTAAAATAAGAAAAAATAATTTCCTTTTTAGAAAATACTTTTTATATCAATCAAACACATTCTTAGAATCGGAGAAAAAAAGATCAAACAAATTATAAGTAGCATCGTTATTATAATGATATTTTATTTTAGGCCAATTCATTATTCTAATGATGGTTTGTAAAGTAAAACCATGTACTTTTAGGTGTCAAAAAATTCTATTATTCTTTGAGTTGCCACCAAAAATGATTAAATGACAAATACACCCCAGATAGACCACGACGACAACTTGTACGAAGTTGTTGGACTTTTCCGTTTTTAACCTTTTACCACTTCAACTATATCGCAAAAGGCCCACGCTCTTGCCAGAGCACGTGTATGTGTAAAAAACAATTTTATAAATTCTTTTTTCCTTTTTCCACTGCTTTCTCAACCCAACTTTTGTGAGTGCACACAGCATTTATAGTACAGTGGAATTTTTATTTTTTTTGCCCTTTTTCTTTTCAAGCCACTATACTTTCATTTGATTTCATTTGTGTAACTACACTTTAATTTCATTTCAATCAAGATAATTTCTTTTAATTTTACAATGGAAATTGATGATGATTGATGATGTGGTACTCAATAATGTTGGTCATCAAATGTAATCATTAGTTATTGTCGTGGAATACATAGAATTTGATTGAAATAAATGACGATGATCATTTGTTTACTGTCGAGTCATCGATTTTTGTTAGTTCAAGTGACGGAATCGGTTGAAGTTACCAAATTAAAATTAAATTAAGGAAAATGCTTGATATACATCATCATTTACATAATTTTTTACAAATTGACAAAGTGTCAAAAAGAGGATGGGATTTTTTTTTTTTTTTTAATTTAGTTAATGAGATTAACACAATAAAATCTCGTCACATCATCTGTTAGTAAAATAATCGGTAAGTTGTGATGTACATGTATCATAACCGTTAAATTAATCAATTCAAGTGATGGGAATTCGTCATGTCATCGATTGAATAAATATTGATATATAAAAAAAAGGATAAATAGCTTGTTTGATACGCATTATTTTTGAAGAATGCATTTTAAAATAATAGATTGATTGGAGAATGTGTAATTAAAAAATAAGGAAAAATTTTGAATTTGCGTGTAATATTATTTTATTAAAAATGTGTGATTGAAAAGAATAGAGCGAAAAATGAATTTTGAAAATAATGTGTATCAAACAATGGAAGAGTATATTTACCACAAATGGAATGTATCGTATTAGTAATCAAAATTTTAGTTTTGTTCCCCCACCAGACTTTTAATTTGAATGCTCGGCTCGTTTTTTACGAGCGGCTCGTTTTTTTTTTTTTTTTTTGTTATAAATCTAGATTTTTTTTAAGAATTTAAAATTTGTACAATTTATATAGACGTGAATTTAAAATCTATTTTTAAATTTGTTTTTTTAATAAAGCTTGACTCGGCGAGCCAATGTGTCACGGACTGCAGCTTTACTACTCGGCTTGGCTCGTTTGCCACCTCTAAATAAAACACTTGATCTTCCTTCATTTCCAAGGAAAACTAACTTTTGTGAATAAAATGACGTGTAAACATAGACTAATATAAATAAAACTATAAAAGGTGTAGCCTTAAAAAAAAAAAATTTAACGTTCACAATTTTCTCTCTAACTGAGAAATGTAGAACAAATTATTGAATGAATTGAAGAAGAATTGGATCAAAAAGAAAAATTAGCAAAAGTGCAGGTGTTGCAGTCGATTTTCGATTTGGACTCATAATGTCATTTTGGAAAGAGAACGACGAAACAAGTAGAACTCATCATTACGCTGTGACATAAGATTGATTTTGGCTATCTGGATTCGTTTAGAACTCGAAAACTGCTTTTTATGTTTTATTGCTATTTTTGTCATTTAATTTATTTCTAAGTCTTTGCAATTTTTGTTTTAATCAGGTTTTCATGTAAATCTTTATGGATAAAGGGTTAATTCATCATTTTTTATTATCTCTCAATTAATAAAATCCGTGAGTTTATTTTTTCAATAATTTAGTGAATTTCAAATTTCGTGTTATTAAGATTTTCGCTTCAACTTCTTTTTTGCGCTGAGCTGCGTAGGAATGCAACCAACGTGTGGCCTACCTGTACTTATATCTATCCCTTACGCAGACACACAGCACCACCATGTGCGTATATATATCTGTGGAGAATTAATTATTGTGCATAAATGAATGAGATGCGCACACCGATTTGAAACCCATAAATCTTTTCTTCGTCACGAGTTCTTTCTTTGGAGGGTTCTTCTTATGCTTCAACAATGGTGGATCTTCAGACTGTGTGTTGTATGTGTGGCGATGTAGGATTCCCCGACAAGCTCTTCCGATGCACCAAGTGCCAAGGCCGCTTCCAACACTCGTATGCACCCCCATCCCTACCCCCATCCCCAACATCATCCAAAATCTATATACACTTGCACACATATTTGTGTTTGTTTGTGTATTTTGGGGTTATGTGTGCGTGTTTAGTTGTAAATGTATTTTTGTGATAATTTACATGCATATTAACGATGATGATCAAGATTTTTTTCCCACATAATCCCATGATTGAATTTCATGTTTTGCATCATATGATTTAGGTGAAAGTGAAATATGAACAACCCACCTCTCCCAACTCCGACATCATCTGCATAATACCATTATATACACAACCCGTTATCAAGAACTCATTATTATGCCATGTTTTTTCTTTTTGTTTATTCCAGTCTGATTCTTGATCATATCATTTCTTGTGGACACCCGGCACAATCCTATTGCCACATGCACTCCATCCAATAGGATTGTACATGCACTCCATCCAATAAGATTGTGCCGGGTGGGACATGCACTCCATCCAATAGGATTGTGCCAGGTGTCCATTATAGACACCCTGATGTAACACTTGATGTACTTCTAGCATTTCTCATATGCAGAATTGGGTAATTATGCTTCTACACTTGAAAAATTCACAGGTATTGCAGCAACTACTACAGCGAATTTGCAGAGCCGATGGGCGTTTGTGACTGGTGCCAAAGTGAGGAAAGGAATACATCAAGTCATGGTAATTCTTCAAAGAAATCTTCACAAGTAAATATTCACACAAGATCAACCTATTCACGCAACAAAATCAAGCACGACCGCGCAGATGGCACCGAAGAAAAGGCTGGTAAAAACCCAAGTGGCACGCCCTCGCCCCGCCCCACTACTCGCAGGTACAAGCTTCTGAAGGACGTAATGTGTTGAAATGAAGGGAAAAAAAATAAAATAAAAAGATCGTTCTCAAAAATCCTTGCGTGTTTTTGTCCCATGGTTTTGATTAATTAACGTGAAAGCCGTATGTATTGTATTAGATGGTTATAAGCTCTAAAGCTTCTCTCTTTAGTTTTCGTGAAGTACAAATAGTAGCTTTATGTAAATTTATAGTAGTTAAAATTATTGCCATTTCTCATAAAAAGCGCGTATTACTTAACAAAATGATTTTTTCTTTGAAAATTAAAGAGGGATCGAAAAAAAGGTTTTATCTTCCTTGGTATCCATCTAACCTAAACTCTTCAACGCGTTAAAGGACCCGGGGGGCAGGTGCCCCCAACTTTTGAGATTTTTTTTTTTTAAATCACGTTTGGTATTGATTGAAATTTAAATTTTAATCTAAATCAAAGTTAACAATTAATTTTAATAACATATTTAATGAAATCCATAAGTAGGGCTGTCCGTGGATCGGTTCGGTTCAGTTCTGAAGAGACCCGAACCGACCCAAAACTTTCGGGTATTTCATAAATGGACCCATCAGGTCCAAATATAATTATGGAACCGTTCGGGTTCG
>OU503042.1:25222729-25236218 GCA_912172775.2 Fraxinus pennsylvanica | reverse complement strand
GGTGGGTGGGATTTTTGGCCATTTTTTATTCAGCGTGGAACCCACCATGTGAGTATCTGGATTTATCTGGTAGATGAATAGTTCTGTACAACAAGAATAATTCTTGTAATTTAACTAAAAGAGGTATCTTTTCATTTGTTATTATCAACATCTTTGCCAAAAGTAAACGCTCTGATTTGGATCTACGAGCGGTAGAAGTAAAGAATAAATGGGCTGAAAGTACTCAACGTGATTAAAGAACGATAAAAGTTAACCCTACAACTGAATAAGGTTTAACAGTTTGAGAGCCTAAAGACTAGGATAAGTATAGATACTCTGTAACACTGACTTGATAAAATTCATAGATAGTTTGTTAACAAGAATCTCTATATGTAGAAAGATAAGATTTAACTTTATTGAAGTCAAATACGCGGGTTCCCATTTTCTATCACTATATATATTTACATTTTGATAATACAACATTCTCCGAACTATAGAAATACAAAAGAATAGTTTCAAAGTTTGTACCGTAATATATAAATTGTTTTCCTTTTCAAAACTATTTACATATACTTAATTCATAATGTGATTAATTATAGTAAGATCAGCGTACCAATGATCACGATATTCTTTGCAATATTTCTCATTGATTACAATACTTTAAAACGTTTTTTACTGGCCATTTAACTTATCAAAATGTTACACCACGGTCACTTCGTCATTAAGCATTAAAAAGTAGATTGAATGGATGATGTGGATAACGAATATTCAAACGTGACACCTTTGAACATTGGGCATTTTGTCCGTCAACAAAGTTCAATGGTTTGTCAGAAAAGTTGTCATGAAAAGTACAGTTATCAATAGAAAACATAATTTAGAGTAGGCATAATTACAACAGTGATTCCAAACGTTTTTCTTTCTTGCAAACATCACATTAATTTTCATTTGATGCCATCCACTATTTTAAACCTACCCATATCATTTTGTAACAGCATAAGGACAAGTGGTTGGATTCCATCTGTTGGACGTTGATTGATCAAAAAATGTATTTTGACCAAATCTAAAAAGGGCAAAATTATAAATTTGTTATTATCCCACAAATTAATTTTTTTTTAAAAAAAGAACATGAAACTGTTCATCTTCCACCCCCACCAAAACCAAATCAACCCAGCCGGTTGTCGTCACCACCACTCATCATCATCACTGTAATGAAATTGAATAATTGCAATTTTTACTCCTTTGGCTCGGAAGAATTTGTGATTGCGAATGGTTCCCTTTTCTTACAGTTTACGACAAAGTCCTCTTGCATTTCATCGGAGATTGAGAATTTTTGTTAACAAACTTATATGAGTGATTTTTTTTTTATCAAGAACAAGCTATGATTTTGTTGAGAAAAATCACAACTAGTGAAGAAGCTTGAATTGCTCTTTGCACTGAAAGGCTTTCGTTGATCTCGTTTTTTGTACCGTGGATGTGGACGTGGACAACAGACAACAGGCACAATCGCGTACACGCAAGCTAATTCCTCCACGTTTGAACAGATTACCAGTCAACGATATTTCGAGTTTGAACGTGGGAGAATCTTTATAACGCAAGACAAAAATATTCAGGAGCCGACAAGATATATGAGCGGAATCGCATGATAAGGAACAATCAACAAAAACTAAACTAAAAGCCAATATCAAACATCTAACTTTATTGACCAAAAGATTTAGCTCAAGAGGAGATAACATATAACTTAAAATGGATGTATTTTCATTATCCCCCAGATGACACTAGGGGGAATATTTATAGTGTTGCATATGAAATGGTGTTCACTGAGGAGAGGGCACACCTCATTTCCTTAATCAAAACATCTTGTCATATGTGTCAATATTAGCCTGTGGCGCATTTAATGATCTTAAAAAAATGGCAACCACCCTACAACATGCGTTGACAAAACTTCGACATACTACTTATTATAAGAGTCACATCAATCATGCAAACAAGATTTTATCAATTTAAGACCTTCAAAGGAGGTCTTTGACCTTTTGTTGTCGAACTGTCACCCATTGTCGACATAATTGAATGGAAAATCCCAAATCGGCATATAATATTCTTCAACAAGAATTTGAAAGTGTTGGCTTCTGTGATTTTGGCCAAGAGTTCAGTTTCTGCCCATTTTGTGAAGTAATCAATGGCGACGATAGCAAAACTTGTACTACCTCTACCCTTGGGTGGGGGACCTATAATGTTGACTCCCCATTTGTTAAACGGTCATGGAGTGGACACTGCCGTTAGCTCCTGGGAAGGTTACCTCTCGGCAGGAGAGAAACATTGGCATTTGTCGCACATTCATACAAATTTGATTTCATCTTTTTTCAATGTAGGCCAGTAGTACATTGTCGTAGCGCTTTCTACGCCAATGCAAGCCCTCCAGTGTGATTGTTGCAAACTCTCTCGTAGATCTCGTTAAAGTCATAGGTAGCTTCCTCTTCTCCGACGCATCGAATGAGGGGTAGGGAAAATCCCTTTTGTAGAGCACACCATTCTAGAGCACAAAATGGGCCGCCATTCTTCTAAGTTTGTGAGCCTTTTCTTTGTCATCGGGAATGACCTATTTTTTTAGGAAATCGCTATAGGTTGTATCCATGTAGGCATTTCTCCTATTCACATTACCTCTTTCCCCTTGGCAATGAAGGGCTGAGATGTGTTCAATTGGCACAAGCGTTAGTAGCACCAAGTCCTTGCTACTAGCTAGCTTGGATAAGACATTAACATGGACGTTTTCCATGCATGGGATTTGAACTAACTCGAATTTTTTGAAGAATTGGAGCATACTCGTTACCAATTTGAGGTACCCGACCATGTCCTTATCCCTCATCGTGAAGTTGCTATTAACTTGAGTAATTATTAATTGGGAATCACTATTCATGAGCAACATTTTCACTTACATTTCATTCGCTAACCTAAGGCGGCTAGTAGCACCTCATATTTATCCCCGTTGTGGGTAGCTTTGAATCGAAACCTCATCGAGTAGTTCCGTTTATATCCCTCAAGGCTAACTAGGACTATCCTAGCCCCTGAGAATGTCTCCCCAGACGAATCATCCACGAACAAGCTCCATGTGGGAGGTTCCGCGAGTTCCATTATTTCCTCCATTTTCGAGATGTTGGCAAATTTTGCCACGAAGTCCACGATGGCTTGGCATTTGATAGAATTTCTTGTTTTGAATGCAATATCAAATTCGCTAAGCTCTACTGCCCATTTCAGCAACCTTCCCTAAGCGTCGAGTTTCTGAAGTACTTGCTTTAGTGGGAAGTTGGTTAACACAAGTATTGTATAAGCTTGGAAGTATGGCCTCAATGTTTTGGATGCGGTGATCAAAGATAGAGCTAACTTCTCCATGCCGAGGTAGCGAATTTCTGCTGCTAAGAATGCCTTACTCACGTAATAAACAGACAACTATAAGGTACCTTCTTCTCTTATAAGAACCACGCAAATGGCTTTGTTTGAGATGCAGGGCCTCTTCGGCCTCGGGCTTTGAGTGAGAGGGCTTGCCCTATGAGCTTTTTCAGGTTCTGGAAAGCCTCTTCACACTCCTCCATCCATTGGAATTTTTTACCCTCTTTTAAGATGTTAAAGAAATGGCAGCATTTGGTGGTGGCCTTCGAGATGAAATGGCTTAAAACTGCCACATGCCATGTTAATCTTTGTACCTCATTTTGTTTTTTAGTGGACCTCATATCGACTGAGACCCAAATTTTTTCTGGATTAGCCTCTATACCCTTCTAGTTGACCATGTATATTAGGGGGTTCAACCTTATCCTGTGTCTCCGTAGAATATGGAAGGTTTCGTCCAAGTGTATTACATGGACATTTGCCTTCAATCTCTTTACGAGCATGTCATCCACGTAGACCTCTATTGTTCTGCCATTGAGGTCGAGAAACATTTTGTTAACGAGTCTCTGATAGGTGGTCTCAACATTTTTCAATCCAAAAGACATCATTTTGTAATAACAAAGGCATCTATCAGTGATTAAAGAGGTATTTTCTTCGTTCGCTGGTTGTATGGAAATTTGATTATAGCCCGAGTAAGCGTCCATGAAACTTAAATGTTCGTGCCTAGCGGCAGAGTCCACAAGTTGATCTATCCTTGGAAGAGGAAAAATGTCCTTAGGACAAGCTTGGTTGATGTTGAAAACGTTGATGCTCAGTCTCCATTTACCATTGTACTTCTTTACCAAAATTGGGTTGGAAACCCATTTTAGGTAAGTAGCCTCCCTAATGAAGCCATTTTCTATCAGCTTTTATACTTCTTCTTTCAGGACCTCATACTCATAGTTATTAGATCCGACTAGGACCGACTAGGACAAGGTACAGGGTCTCGAGTTATTGGTTGAACCGGTAGGTCAATGGTCGGACCGATGTGTCATTGCATAAAAACCTATAAAAAAATTAAAGTACAAAAATTTTTTTAGGCAAAATCTATTTTTCAGCCTGATCGGTCTGTCCGGACCTGATTTTATAACTATTCTCATTCCTAGGCTCGGTTGAGAGCTCGTCTCTTCTATCTATGCTGGACAATAGCAGGATTAATTTTCAGTTGGTGGCAATTGACTTTGGGTCAATGTCCACCATGTCCCTATGCCTCTATGCAAAGATATCTAGGTTTCTGTACAAGAAATCCTTAAGTCTTTCTTTTGCCTCCAATGATAAGCCTTTTCCCACCTATAATGCCTTGGTAGGGTCGTGAAGGTCTACTGAAAAACTTTCCAGCTCTTCTAATATGGCTGTTTAGGATTCGGATTCGAAAACACGAGGGTCAAATTCATCAAGCATGGCCCCCTACTTGAGGGTGTCCATCATCTCGACGTCTTCTTGCCCAGAATTTTGTCCTCCCGTGGCATCTATCATGTCAACGTCCATTAACACCATATTGAAGTCATTGGGTTCAGCCTTCCTTATCAAGTTCGGGTAGCATTCCTGCGCTCCTCTTTGGTCACCCTTAACCGTGGCAACCCCACGCTCAGTAGAGAATTTCATGCATAGGTGATGAATGGAGGAGACGGCCCATAAATCTTTTAGGGTGGGTCTACCTAGTACCCCATGGTAGGCGGATCTGTTATCTACTGCCAAAATTCCAGGAAATTTAGAACTGTTTGAGGCGGTTCTCCCATTTCCACTGCAAAGGTTATTTTTCCCCTTAAGATGATGTTGTCGCCAGTGAAACCGTACAAGGAAGTGGTGATGGGAGTCAATTCATGATCGACGATCATTTTATCAAAAGTGGCTCCAAAGAAGATGTTGAGAGAACTGCCATTATCTACTAGCATCTGTTTCATCCCCTTACAAGCTACAGCTACCCTTACCATAAGGGTGTCACAATGGGAAATGTACACCTTCAGCATCCTCCTCGGTGAAAGTGATGTGTGGTTGCCTTCTCCGAAAACTTCTATCTACTATGTAGCTAGCCATTTGGGGGGGTGGGGGGGTCTTTGGCCTCTCTAGCATAGTTCATTTAGGAATTCCTTATGTTATCCCCAACGTAGGGTCCTCCAAAAATCGTGTCAATTTCATGGACATGAGCATCTTCTATATTGGTCGGGGCTCCCTACGTTATCGTTATCATTCTCTAGGTTTCTCTCTCTATCACGCTACCTTATTCGCCGCGGGGATAACTCATGAAACGAGGAGAGAGGGGTCTGGTCTCTTCACGCCTAGGTCTTTGGCCTTGCCTAGGTGGGGGTAGGTTCCTGGGAGGAAGGCGATCACCTATTTGGTTGTTTCGAAGATTAACCTGCCTAGGATGTTAGGTTATATCTTTACAATCTGTTGTGTTATGACTATAGGAATGATTATAAATGAAATATTGAGGGGTGCTCGGCCTATTTCTAGGTTCCAAACCCCGCCCTCAATCTCCTTCTCTCTAGGAGTCCCATTGTCTAGACCCAGCCTATCGCATGTTAATATCGGAGGTTACATCGTTTAATGTAGTCGTGGCAAGTGCTTGCCTAGAGTTGGGAATGGCTTCATGACTAGCTTGGTTCCATTAAAGGTCCATTAGATGAGGTAGGTGCTCTCCCATGCTGTCTCAAAGGGAGTAGAAGACCCCTACTAGCTCTATTTCGATGATCGATCAACTTCTCATTGATGATTTCACGCCTCATCATTTCCTGTTGGGCATCGTAGTTGGTGGGGTCTTGATTCTACACATCTCTCCAAAACAGGGTGTTTATGTTTAGCCCACCCCTCAAAGCAGATAATGCCTCCCAGTCAGTGATTTGCAAACAATAAGTCATCTTATCGGATAAGCGGGCTAAGAAACTTTTCAACATTTCCCCAGGTTGTTGCCTCATGTCCTGAAGGCGTTGGATAGGAGACTCTCCTTCTTTACTTACTGCGAACCATTTCAGGAATGTACTTTTAAATTCTGGCCAAATTTCAAACACTTCACGCAAAATCAAATGGAAGGCCCTACATTTGAAGACAGGGAAGGCTCCTCTTGGGCTTATGTGCGTTTTGTAACTGTTCAAATGCTTAGTCGGGTCACCAACACTAAATTGAGTTCTCCCGAATTTATCTTTTTACTTGTACCAAGATGCACTAGATTTTTTAACATTATACCCCAAAATTATCTCACATTAAAATTTCATTTCCTATGCGCTTTTTCTTTCCTTTAATGGATAATCGAAATTCAAGTTTAAATGATTTTATAAATATTTTACAAATTCATAGTTTTAATGCAATACAATACAAAAAATATATATTTTTAATTCAATATTTTATAAGAATTCAAATTTATCGTTGTTTTCAAAGTGGCTGGTCATCAAGAATCACGATCCTTAAGAATTACTAAAAATATAATAATTTATCATTTTTTCGCCTTTATAAATTGATCTTGAACTCCGGAATGGATTTTTGTTTGTTGCCTTATTTAATAGATTTTTTATATCATTAGATTATAACAATGACAAGTGATTTCATACTCTATGTTTGTCTATTTTCAATTTGATAAGTAGTTTCATACTTGTTTTTATAATTTCTTTCAACATAAAGAATCGGATCAGACCGAATCGAAATCGGTTGGTTCGATTCTATAGTTGGATATGGAACCAATGATTTCATTTCTAAAATTTTCATTGGTACTCAGTACAGTTCCTATTAGAACCGGATCAAACTAGACCGCCCTTACTCCAACATGCGAGTCTGTCCAATATTGTTGTAACCAGGACCTATTTCACCCAGGATTGCTGCTGTATTGCGCCGACAATTAATTTTTATAATCTTTTATTTAAATCATGCATTACTCAGGAAAGTCCGAAGAATGACTACCTTGCAGACAATACTCTCTAATAGTTATATGGCATAGCCATGGTCCATGGACCTACCTTATTGGTCATGCATGGCTTATATTTACTCCAAAAGTTTGTGGCTGAGAACGGTGGATGTTCACTCACATCCAAGCACAAGTGGCATGCTTATCTTTCTAAGATAGTCGATGTGCATGTTTATAGTTCAAATGTATTGTACAATACTAAATAATGTTAATGTTTGTTGTAGAAAGTATGGCTTTTCAAAATGATTGTGTTTGATTAATGATTTCGGTTAAATTTATGCAATATTGATTGTGAATGCATATGCACATGTGCATAAAGAATGTCATGATTTGATTTCTTTCCTTGATAATCATTTCTTGCAACCTAATGCACAATAGAGCTAGAAATACTATTGCCATTAGATATAATTATATTTGGCTCGTGTTTATAAATTTTTTATAAAATACTAAGTAATTTTTTATCACATATTTTGAAAGATCAACAAGTATTTTTCACATATCCACTACTCATAAAATGATTGTTTAACGAGAATGATATGATTCCACTTGTGCAAAGACTAAGCAAGAAATTGAAAACATGTTTGATGAAGATTTTATTGAATTCTTAGTCCATGTTTAGTTTAGCTAAATATTAAATTTTTATTAGATTTTAATAGAAACTGATGAAATATTTGATTAAAAATTTGATGATTCCATAAAATGTGCGGTGGAAAATTTTGATAAAATGGTTACCAAACGAGGACTTCAACCATACATTTCATCAATTTTTATCAAATTTATTAAAATTTTAATTTTTATCTAAATTAAAGGGGAGTTTAGTTCAATGTATCGTATACCTGGTACATTTCATTCAAAGACAACTTTAGCTAATATTTGTCCAATTTTCATTAAAAAATACTGTCGTTGACAGTATAAACACAACGGACTATGTCAAACAAATCAAAAAGGCCAAAAAAAAGTTTTAAAAAATTGGTCAAGTCAATGGTCAAAATATTGTTCTTCTACCTATGATCACAACCACAAGATGAACACCAACAGCTGCAAGATGAACCAAATTTCTGATGTGATTCTGATTCTGAAGCCAACAGCATCATTTGAGGATATATCTGATTCTGAAAAAGCTTGAAAATTGAAATTAGGGTTTGAACCATAAAGAGCTTGTACGCCCTTTATATCATCAATCTTCAAATCTAACTTCTGCTGTCTAGGTTTCAAGCTTGGATACATAACTGCATCTTTAACACTTGTGTGTGCCAATCCCAACAAGTGACCTATTTCATGTAAAGCCACCGATTCCAAATCTACGGCCACGTCTGACTTTTCCGTTTTAAAGTCCACAGCCCATGTCTCGGCGGAGTCAAGGTGGAACCGCCCACTCTCCGGCGAAAATGCATGCGCTAATACCCCGAGTACACCGTCAAACGCCTCTCCATCTCCATGATCACCACTGTAAAACCCGATTTTGATATCTGCGAACCCGTAATCGTTTGTTTCTACGAACGTAACCGGAATTACTGCTGCCCAATGGCCAAAAGCGCGTTTAAAGACCCCCCTTATGTCTTGCATGCTTAAGTAATTGATAAAATTGCTTGGTGAAAATGCGTACGTAAGTGTCATCGGTATACTTCGATCCCATCTCGGCCGGTCGGTGAAATATTCGAACCGTTGCATGGCACCCAACTTTTCCGGTGGCTGGTCTGGCACACCACACCGTGGCAACATAATCTCCGACAATGTACCTGAATCTAGCTTTCCCGTAATTGGAAGGCCTAGTTTTGATTGATATCTTGTTATGGCATTTTCGAGGTTGGCATCGAATATATCGGTAGCATTCATTTCTTCTGCCATCAAATAACCAAAATGATTGAAATATTTCTTGAGTTGAGAAATTCCATCAATGAAACTCCCTTTTGTCACATCCTGGAATTTTTGGAATTCATGCCAAGTGTATCTATGATTTTTCGGGTTTACGGTATAAGTAGGAGTTATTCTAGCATGGATATAGGGTGGAAAGGAGAGGAAAAGTAGTAAGAAACAAGAGAAGAATGGTAACATGTTGGCTTCTTATGAAATGCATGAAAATGTTAGAATTGGGGTATTAAAATAGGGAACCTTTATTACAAAGAAATGGTGATCAATTTCCAGAAAATGAAATGTAACGAATTTATGTTGACTTGTGATGGAGCAAAATTGGAATTAGAATTGGAATTTGACTTGTTTTGATTTTTAAAGCAATTAAAAGGTAGACGAATTTGATATGAATTCTGGTTGGGACTCATTTTCATGGGGTAGACTCTGATTATTTTTTTTAGCCCATGTTTGATACATATTCTTTTAAAACTTATTTTCAATCACACATTTTGCAATAAAATAATATTTTACATCACATCAATAACTTTTCCTTATTTTTTAACTACATATTTTCTATCATATCACTATTTAAAATACATTCTTTCCTCAATAATATCCACCAAACACCCCCTTTGCATATATTCAGTTAATGGTTGGAATATCACAATCTTGAATTTTATCAATCTAGTAGCTAGAATATGTCAAATATATCCAATTAAATGTACTAATTAATAGACAATTGAAGTATTCAGATAATAAGGGTCTGTTTGATAGGTAAATGTGGAAATGAATTCCAATTCCATGTTAGTTGGAAAATAAAAACTCACTAAACTCATAGGAATTCGTTTTTCATGAAAACAAAGAAAATGCAGCTTAAAGTGGCTATATATTGACATTTGGTTTTCATTTTCACGTTACAATCAAACGGTCAAAATAAAATTCCTTTTTTCTCCAATGTGACCTTTTTCATGAAAAAGTTTGCAATCAAACGAGGCCTAACAACAAATTAAATTCTAGCCACGGATGGTCAATTTTGAACAAACCTAATTAAGGTGGCTACTAATGTCAAACATATACACTAATTCGAGTTTGATTTGTTCTTTGCTTAATTTTTGTTTTTTTGGGTTAGGTTCAGTTATTGTTGTTGGTGTCAGAAGCAAAGCAAGAGATATTTCAGATGTGACAGAAGTTCGGTTATGGACTTGTTTCAGTTTCAAGTTAAGAATGAGTGTCTGTTTGAAGCAACCGATTTGAGTTCGTTAAGTCCTATCATTGTTCTGCTGTTGCAATCGCTTTTCGTGGGGCCTACCTTCTTCTATTTTTTCAATCCAATTAAACAAACTACAGTAAAACCTTTTTATAATTCTACTTTTTAACTTAATTAACCTTATTGCAAATAATATAGGTGTACAATTATATGCCCTATATTAATATAATTAATTAATAAGGCATGTCAAATTTAAGGTATATGCATTGAGAAAAGAGAGGATATAATTTTCAAAAATAGTGTAATCATGTAGTATTGAAAATAGTAATCTAAAATTTTTTAAATTTTATATTCTATTTAAATCTTGTTCTAATGTAAATTCTATATATACATTTTTATAATATAACACATGCAATATTCAACCAATTCAAGTGATACATTTTCCTCTTCCTCTAGCAAATCAATCATGCCAACCAAAGTTAATAAACGAACCCAATTGACCGAAAGTACCCGTGTTAAACTGTGCAAAATGGATGAATCGAACCTCAACTAAAAGCAAGAAGATATTGTGAAGTGGTTAGAAGATACTCATGGTCTTAAGGTATCACAAACAGTAATATCTAAGATACTCAAATTATCAACCCACCTCCTTCAACGTTCAAATATGGTGAAGTACCCTGAAATGGAGTATGTCCTGAATGAATGGGTCGTATGACATTAAGAGCACGTCAATATGAGTTGTGAATGTTATAATTGTTGTTCAAAATTAAATTTGGATCCAATGAAATGTGATAAACTAGACCAAAATCAGATGAATTAGTTTTGGAATTAAAATTGATAATTTGAGTTTTCCTCATGCGCACACAGGTACATGGCTTGAGCATGCAAAAACAGAAGCAAAAATGCTATACTATGCGTATGCATAAGCCAAAAAAAAGTCGTTAGGCTAGTTTTCCTGGTTTGATTCTTGACGGCTTTTCATGAAAATACTCAACTTTTCATGTTAGTATTGCACTATTTCGTGGATGGTAAATTGAAATCTATAAATAGGTGATAGATTTTAATTACAAACATAACAATTCAACAATCAAAACCATATTCTAGTGCTTTTAAATCCAATTCATTACATATTCAAACATTCCAAGTGTTCTTCAAGTTTTGGAAGATAAATAAAAGTGCTTAAGTATTTTCTTCTTTAAGCCTTGATCAATCCTACAAATCATTTATCAAGAGTCTCTTTAAGTACCAACTAAATTCTAAAGAAGGCAAATATCATTTGAGGACAATGATTTTGTGTTTGAGCCTTTCTACCATATTTAGCGTTCTTGATTCTTTCTTTTTGTTGTCATCATTAATCCCTTGAAGGATAATATTTCAGCAATCTCAAACGATATTCTGCGATGGAAATAAAATTAATATAACGACAATAAAATTGGTGAATAAAGATTACATTCGTTTGGACCGTTTTGATGGGACAAATTTTACAAGGTGACAAGACAAGTTAAAATTTCTTCTAATGGAATTGAAGATCTACTAATTCTTGATCCCAAATTGGCACCACTTACAAAACCAACGGATGAAGATCGAAGATGTAAGGATGGAAAGACAAAAGGCGTCAAGAGGATGAACCATATGCAGCGATCATATTCTCAATACTTTATCCGACCAGTTGTATGATCTTTACACCAACACATCTTCAACAAAAGACATTTGAGATGCGTTGGAAAACAAATATAAAGCCGAAGAAGAAAGTACAAAGAAGTTTTTCATATCGAAGTATTTTGATTTTAAATTCCTTGAAAATATTTCCCTTCTTCCCCAAGTGTATGAATTGCAAGTTCTTGTCAACAAGTTAAATGCGATCAAAATTAAATTTTCAGAATCTTTTTCCAAGTGGGAGCAATCTTGCGAAACTCCCGAAAACTTGAAAAGGATATCATAAGAAAACCATGCATAGTTCCAAAGATTACTCTTTGGAACAAGTGCAAAAATTTCGAATTGAGGTAGAGTTAAAGAGCCGAGATAAGAATGAAAATTCTTATGAAGGCACTTTAAAGGCTAATGTTGTAGAGAAGACCGAACCTTCAAACAAATTCAACAAAAGAGAGCCTTCTAAAAACTTTAACTAGTTTAAAAAGAATTCCAATGGTGGTTTCTTTGTACGTGGGAAACCAGGACATTATGCAAAGGAATGTCGACACCAAAAGCAAACAACTCCGAAGGAAAAATGAACTCTATCAAAGAAGACAATATTGTGGCTAGGAATGACAAAAAAGCTCGGCAGCTCGGACGACTCGGGCTCGGCTCGGAAAAAGCCCGAGCCGGGCCCGGCTCGGGCTCGATGGAACCGAGCCAAGGCTCAGGCCGAGCCTCATGTTGAGGAGTAGGCTCGCGCCGGGCCGGCCCGTAAAAAAAAAAAAAAAACAACTTGCCCAACACTTTTTATTTTATACCATAAATTATTGGGGATGAATGGTTTAAATTAAGACAAATGATCACAATTTACTTAATCAACTTATTCTTCTCATCATGAAACTAATAAACTAATTATAAGCTACAATTTTATCTCATAATTTATCAACTAGATTATTTTGGAAAATGTGTGATATTTGTTTGTTTAATATTTATTGCATTATTACTATTTCATTAATCTAAGTGCCTAAATATTTAAAGTAAGAATTTTTTTTCATTTACACACGTTTATTCTTCTATATTAATTATTAAGTGAAATTATTAGTGATCTATATTACTTGATTACATTTAAAAATTGAGCTAATTTCACCAATGGGCAATGCCGCAATGGCCACTAAAATTTGTAAGAAATTTCAAATCGGTTATTAAAAAAGATTTATCACTTTGTTATAATGGATAGTCACTCATTTAGTCATTTATAAATCTAACATGTTTTCCGATATTAGGCTATAAGGTGCCACCAAAAAAGTAGATTTTTTTAAAATGTAGATTTTTAAAACTTCATTATATATTATGTTCAAACTTCAAAGAATCGTTCCAATTAGATTTTTGTTTATAACTTTCTTATGTAAAGGTCATTGTCTAAAGGTGGAAAGAATGCAAATTGCAACGTTCACTGTCCATTTGAATAAGCAAATATCCATGTAATGAATTTTTACAAA
>OU503042.1:25193328-25212779 GCA_912172775.2 Fraxinus pennsylvanica | reverse complement strand
AGTTGCCTAAAGGTGTGAAGCCCATTGGTTGTAAATAGATATTTAAAACCAAGAGTGATTCAAAGGGCAATGTCTAGAGATATAAGGCTCGTCTAGTCACTAAAGGCTTTACTCAAAATGAAGGTATAGACTACAAAGAGACTTTCTCTCCGGCATCTTCGAAAGACTCTTTTAGAACAATAATGGCACTGGTGGCTCATTTTGATCTGGAGCTACATCAGATGGATGTCAAGACTACGTTTCTCAATGGAGACATTGATGAGACGATTTGCATGGTACAACTAAAAAACTTTGTATCGAGAGATCCAAAGTCTATAGTCTGCAAGTTGAAAAAATCCATCTATGATCTCAAACAGGCTTCCCGTCAATGGTATCATAAGTTCCATCAAGTTATCACCTCATACGGTTTTAAGGCGAATGTTGTTGATGACTGTGTATTCACAAGTTCAGTGGGAGTAAATATATCTTCTTGTTATTATATATCGATGATATTCTACTTGCTAGTAGCGATATAGGCTTACTACGCGAAACCAAGAAATTTCCGACGAAGAAATTCGAGATGAAAGATCTTGGGGATGCTTCTTTTGTATTAGGTATTCAGATACTGAGAGATCGTTCTCGAGGTATTCTTAGGTTGTCACAAAAGAGCTATATCGATAAGGTTTTGAGTAGATTCGGCATGAAAAATTGTAAATCAGGAGACACACCCATCGCTAAAGGAGACAAGTTTAGTCTCAAACAGTTCCCCAATAATGATCTTGAAAGAAAAGGGATGCAAAAGATTCCATATGTGTCAGTAGTAGGGAGTCTAATGTACGCTCTAGTTTGTACTCGTCCCGACATAGCATCTATAGTGGGAGTTTTAGGCAGATATTTGAGTGATCCAGGCATGCATCATTGGAAGGCAGCCAAACGCGTGATGCGTTATTTGAAGAGAACAAAAGACTACATGCTCACTTATCGGAGATCAAACAATTTAGAGGTCATCGGGTTCTCTGACTCCGATTTTGCAGGATGCCAAGATAGTAGACGCTCCACATCAAGCTACATCTTTATGTTGGTTGGAGGAGCTATCTCATGGAAGTCTGCTAAGCAGACTCCCATAGCTTCTTCAACTATTGCTGCGGAGTTCATCGCTTGTTATGAGGCATCCAACCATGGGATATGGCTGCTGAACTTTGATACTGGGCTGCGAGTGGTAAATGGCATTGACAAGCCATTAAAAATTTACTGTGACAATAACTCGACAGTGCTTTACTCCAACAAAAACATGAGCTCGACGAAGTCAAAGTTTATGGATATCAAGTTTCTAGTTGTTAAAGAAGGAGTTCAGGATAAACAAATTTCTATTGAACATATAAGTACAGATTCCATGCTAGCAGACCCATTAACCAAGGGATTAACGCATAAGGTCTTTCATGAGCACATTGCTCACATGGGCGTTATTTTTTAGGATGCCTTGGTCTAGTGGGAGTCATTTTTTTATGTACTATATGTTTGCTCTAAACATTGGATTGTTTGATTTTCTGCAGAATAAAATTGATGGTTTATGATTCAGTTTCTGTGCTTGCTTGTGTTTTCTATGTGCAATGTTCGCATTGCATTAAGGATTTTAGAATTATCTCACTAAAGAATAAAGAAGGACCAGTTGGAAAATTTCCATGCTACTCATCCATATTTGATCTATGTCATTAAGTGTATTAGTATGGTGATCATCGTGATTTAATTACGACTGCATTGTGATAAAAGTCACGGTGGTTCCATTATTAATATATAAGATGTACTAAATTATTTAAAGAGAAGTCTAAGGATAAATAGACTATACAAATGGGCTCTTAAGGAATTTGTAATATAATTGTTTTAGGAATAATATGTAGCCAAGTGGGAGATTATTAGGAAAACCAAAGGTTTTCCCAATAATTAGTTAATGGCAATTCTTAAATATTTAGGAGGTTAGGAAAATCAATGGTTTGTCTATTTAATGACAACATATTTAATTCAATTATGTTTAATAAATATGGGCTAATTGAATAGATACTAATATTGTTATAAATAGGGGATTATGAGAACTCTAATTATGCAATATAAAAAGATTTTTTGGTTATGGTCCACAACACAACAAATCATACATAGTTTCCCTTCTCTCCATCTGCCAGAGAGACTACGGGCCCATTGAGGAAATAAGGCAACTTGGTTGAGGAAGATCACAAATCACACCCCTTCGTTCGTGTTCATCAGTACGTGATCGATTGTCGTAGTAATTCCGCAGTAGTTAATAATCGTTCATAATGGATCTAGGTATCTAACCCGAATTTCTGAATTTTAATCTAGAATGTTTGCATCTAGATTTGATTTCGATTTTAGATATGATTTATATTTCTAACAGTGTAATGTAGGAATCATTAAAAATTTCGGAGGTTCTTATCATAATCTCTTCAATCATCTACTTTTGATACAAATAGAAGATCGTGTCTTGGAACCAACAGAGATCAATAGCAATGCTACACTTACCGAAATTGGTTGACAAACATTTTGACCAAACACTCACAATAGGGGGGACACATTTTTTTGGAATTTTTTATTCACGCGGGGCTCGCATGCATGTGAGATGTTGTCAAATTCGATGTCATCCATTTTCGGTTCAAATGGAAAAACCCATATGTTTGACGGAAAGTAAATGCAGTTGCTGCATGGTCAATTAATGTAAACCACATACAATAGCCAAATGCTTTAAACACTGCAAAATTAAGACCCTCGATGTATTGTAAGTTACAAATGAAGTGAATGAGTAAAATCAAAGAGTCATTGCAGAATTGAATAAACTGACTCGACAACTTCACTACACTAATCGAATGGATATTAATGTTTTCCTTAATCATCCAAATGAGTTTTAAGTACTAAAATCATTGTGGCAATTAGACAAAAAGAAGAGGGAGATAATCACATGGATGATACTACTAAAATACAAAAAGTTTCGTGCCAAGAAGCTCTAGACATGTTCGAAAACTAAAAATATTTTGACTTCAACAAGAAGGTGTCCATGTTGATGAATTATTACGTACCCGCAAGTTCAAAAAGGTGGCACACAACTTTAGACAAATATTTCATTTTGCCTTAAATAATTAATGTAGTGTAGCATATATTTTTGAAATATACATATAATTATTACTATGTGGAAGTAAATTTTCTTAAGACGGGAACTAAAAAAATTAACTTAATACGATATGGAGTTTATTCTTATTTATAATTGATCCGAGTAGGGAACAAAAATATTTTATAACTACATAGAGATTAGTCATATATAGGGTATAAATATAGAACGACTTTAACACACATAGGAAGTTGTTACTTGCAAAAGACTCCATTGCATTTGGATTTTTGTTCTCTTGTAAGAATTTACAAGATTGAACTTGCCAAGTTTCTAAAATTTACTTATGATTAATTTTGAACTAAGTAACTTATTTTGAAAGTAATTCATAATTAACCGTCAAATTATTAACTAATTATAAGTGAAGTAAAAAGACATTTAAAAAGAATTTATTTTAGTTTTTAGCTTAGCCAAAGATGACTCTCATTTGAGCAGCCCATTGGAATCCATTTGGGCCGTCAAACTTTAAAAATCTAGCCTAGTCCAAGCAAAAGGGCAAAATTATTATTTTTATTATTATTATGACAAGTACAAAATCATAATTTTGACTGAACAAGATATGAAATATAACATGGTATTCCACAAAATCATATTTTCATTTTTTTTATCATATACAAAATTTCATAATAATAGGCCTTTTTAAAGGTCTTTCAGATGATCAACTGTTATATGGCTTGAACTCTTACGGAATTTTGAATAATGAGTGAAATCCCGAACAATTTCAGTTCTCTTCAACCCTGTACAGTATAAAATATACATACGTGATGCACGCGTGTAGGTGGGGGGATGGAGGTCTAGTAGTACCTTTATATCCTAAACAAAAAGCTTGCACAAAGATGTATGCAAGGTAAAATGGTCCCCCTCTTCAACTCATAGAAAAAAGGTATAAAAGGGGATTATTTTCTTCTTTATTATGTTTCATTAAAAGAAACAATGTACAGTTGAATATTTGTGTCTCCCTGTTTCCCAACTCCATAACTCACTGGCAAGTTTAAATGTGTACACGTGTCAACAACCCATTGCTTTAATTGAGATGATAATATTAACTCGTATTCTGATATATATTTTAAAATATATCAATGACCACATTTGAAGTGTCATGATATCTATTACATAATTCACATAAATTTACATTGTTTAAATTAAACTCATTAATTAGTACTATAAAACCTACATATTTTGTAATAAAATGCATATCAAACACACTCCATTAACTTTAGCTCCGTTTGTATCACTTTTTTTAAAGTCCTTCAAGGATCTCAAAACGACCATTCAAATTCAAAATTTAAGGTAGAGGTGTCAGAAAAGTTACCACGGGAATAATTACATTGTGACGGCCAAGCATTCATAACGATGGCAGTTGACGACAACCTTAGGGAGTCCTAAGAAGTCGACGGAGGCCTCGGGAAGTGCCCATGTTGGTAACTTTGTTTGCATCATGTGCATCTTGTTTAAATTATATTTTCAATCAATTAATAGAATAACACATGTTCATGGCTATTCAATTATGAAATTGTATAAGATCTCGAGTTAAATTGAATTGCAAAAGTGCAAATTTGCAATGGACTACCCATCGATAATACAACTCAATTGAATCACTTGAATACATCGAAATTCGATGTGAACAATGATGTTCACAAGATTACATCTAATACAATCATGAGATCAAATCAAGCCAAGTCAATTAACCATATAACTCTACATAAAGAATTAAATTTAAGCACTACAAATGTAACTAGGATCATGACTGGAATAATTTGGAAATATACTAAAAGAAAGATAAAAGATAGTATAGTTATAGTCCAAATTTAACACCCCGGTGCCACTTTAATGGAGTGTTTGGTATTATGGGACAAATCCAATAAATGGTTGAAAAAGGAATAAGATCACAAGGAGTTGTCACAATCAGGCAATTTTGCCAAATCTTTGTTGATTAGGGAAAATCTCTCAAGTGGGACATCTCTCAAGTGTATGGCCAACTCTCTTTACAGACTGTTGCATTGAATGGCCAGTGATAAAAGCAATCCTACTACAACAGATTCAATGACAGGAATTTACACGCACACTTGGCATTTTCTCATTGGCCGTTAAAGAAAAAAATTGCCAATCAAAAACAACCACTTCATCCCTTTGTCAGTGACCTTATCTGTTCAGCTTTATTTTTGTGATAAAAGTGTTCAATTCATTTACATACATACATCTATGTGTGTTGATGTAGGATAAGAAAGTGCACATAATGATCCCAAGAGAAATGAAGTTTGTAAATTTGCACAATTTGTTTTGATTTGGTTTAGATAAAAATTGATATAAAATATAAGTCAAAATTAACAATACATTTTACGAGATTCTTAATTTTTATTAAGAGTGTGTTTGGTAGGGATTTTTTGGGGAAGAAAACTAAAAACTTATCACTAAACTACCCTTTACACACCAACTTTTTCTTCTTTTTTCATAACTACACTACCTTTTATAATAAAATAACTTCTTACACACCAACTTTTACTCTTAACTAAATGACATCTTTTCCTCTTAGACATGCAAACAGGCCCTAACTTTTCAATCACATATTTCATTAATTTTTGTCAAATTTACTAAAAGTCTGAATTTTAGCAAAATCAAATGGAGGTTTAGTCAAAGTGCAAAGCACGTGGAGGTGAGAATTTGGTCTCTTCATGATCCCCAAAGAGAATTGTCAAGGTTTCAATAAAATAATTAAAAGAAGAAATCTTACCATCTTGTTGAAGTCGTGTTTTTATTTTACTGAAAATAGGCTAGTAAAAAGGGCGTTTGTACTGCACCAATAATGTGTTTTAAGAAACCCAGATATGCTATTATAGACACGTGAAATGTAGCCGGAAAAGAAAAATATTGCACCCCATTGCACTTAGAGGGCAAGTGACAAACATGTACGATGTTAGTCCGACTCAAATAATATAGTCCACATCAACCGAGCATAGGGTTTAAGAATGGAAATTGAATAGGCTTGTCTCGATGTGGTTACTCAATCCATGACAGAAAAAATTACCCAATAGAAACAAAGTTTCACTGATGGCCATTCAATCAACAAATGGCCAAAGTTAACGTTTTAGTTATTCGTACACCGAACATTGATGTTAACTCTTAACTTTCCTCATCGAAGTGTAAAATGACATTCAATTTTGGATTTCAATTCGACAACCGTCATAGTTCCTGCCCTGCTACCAGTCCCGTTTAAAATTAATTTTAAATTTAAGTTTTTTATCAAACAAAAATAATATATTTATCATATGTTTAAAAAGAACATACATAAGTTGTTTCTGACAAATTGGTAAAAAAATAATAATATTTACTAAGTAAAGACATAAAAAAAAAAAAGCAAAAAATAAAATAAATAAAAATAAATGGGGCATGGGACCTGCCCCGCCCCGCCTCTATCTCGCCCCGTCCCGTTTTAAACGGATATGGGGATTGGACAAGGTAACGAAAATATCCGACGAGATGGGATGAGAATGACTGATCCTTCCAATACCCGTCCCGTTGTCATCGCTAACCAGATGGTACTCCATAATCATTATACAAGGTAAATACACCAATTTAAGATGAACTTTAACTCGTAACTGATAATATGCTAGATTCACTTTTCACTTCATATAAGGACTCGTTTAACAAAATTCCTATTTTCGTTTCTACTTCTTGTGAAATAACTTTTATAAGAAGTTGACCAAATTGATCAAACAATCCCTAATTCAAGTATCAAAGAGAAGTTCTCGATTATGATATCCTATGTCAATTCGACAACCATTAACTAAACCCAACCCAACCGATTGTGTTACATATTTGTTTGAATATTTCGCACAATAACCCTGAAATTTACACCCTAACAGAAGCAAAATAAGGTAAAAATCTCAATAAAGCAATATAGGGATTGAAGACATATTACCGGTTACAAAACATTTGTTTCACTCTTTGTGAACTAGAAAGTTGGAGAAAGTGAATTATGAATTCCAACTATCAAATCATTTTTTTGATTTATAACTCATTATTTATCATGGTGTTTGATCTTCTTCTCATCACTCGTCATTGTCAACTTTGCTTTTCTTTTTCCACCTCTCACCAGTCTGCAAATCAGCAGCTTTCTCTTTAAGTATCTAACCCTATCCGACCCTATATACAGTTCAACCATACCCCTACCCCTACCCTGATCAGTGATCACCCCACTCCACCTCAATATCTCCATTTTTTTTCTTCTTTTATAAAAACAAAAGGAGAGACAGCAGCATCTTTATAAGTATAACCCAACTGTGTGTATATATTTCCCAACATATATATCTAACTACTGCATACAAAGTACTGCCCCTATCGGAAAAATACAACACACAGAGTGGAAGATGGAAAATAATTGGAACCTGTTCAGTAATAATATTAATGCCAGTGTGAGGGGGCGTAATGATAGTTGCCATGCATGGGAGATCTGGGATCTTGCCAACACCTTTCGCCACCCACCACCCACCACCTCCTCCACCGTGCAAGTGGAAGCACGTGATTTTCACGCGCTCATGTTCAACCACCAAGATAACCGTTCTTCATTATCACAGCCCGACTTCTATTCAGACCCTCATTTGACTTGCTTGAAGCTGGGAAAGAGGCACCATTTCGAGGATGTTACACTGGGAACTTCAATGACCAAGAAAGGCAAACCCTATGGTTCAACTGCTGGTAGTGGAGGGGCGTCTTCTGCGGCGGTGCCTTCAATTTTACCGAGGTGTCAGGTGGAGGGATGCCAAGTGGTGCTAGTGAATGCGAAGGACTACCACAGAAGGCACAAGGTTTGTGAAGTGCACGCCAAAGCTCCAAAAGTAGTGGTTCATGGCATTGAACAACGTTTCTGCCAACAGTGTAGCAGGTAAAAGTACTACTGTTCACTGCAAATGACTCCATATGTATTGTACTGTTTATTTGCAAGTGAATGACAACCAATTAAGCAGTGACTAAAAATGTACATATTTTGATAGGTTTCATGTACTGTCAGAATTTGATGAGTCAAAGAGAAGTTGCAGAAGGAGATTAGCCGGCCACAATCTCAGAAGAAGAAAGAACCCTCAAGACCATTCTGAAGTTGCTAGGAGACCTTACCAAGGTAATTAATAAATCGATAAATTATAAGCGGTTTACGGTAAAATTTATATTAAAGCGTGACATATGAAAGAAACTTCAAACCTTATTTGCCAAATGTTGCAGAACAATTCCACAAAGTTCTTAACTCCTGTAAGTACGAAGACACGAAGCATGGCGAGAGCACGTGTAGGCTAATAATTTATCTTTAGCTCCCAGCATACTTTTTAGTAATCATGCTTTGAATTTTCATTGTTTGGTCCCTCCTGAATTAATTTTTTAAACTTTTTTTAACATAACTTATTATCCACCTTCATGGTAATTGAGAAAAAAAAAAAAAGAAGAAGAAGAAATAGAAGCATGATATTAATTGAAAAAACACGCTTGTGATAGAACCTGAATGGTTAATACTTAGGGCGTGTTGGGTAGATATTAAAATTGGATTAAAATTAAAAAATTAATCATTATTGTTGACTTTGATTAGACAAGTGATTCCCAATAACGGTCATATTTTCAATTAAAATTGAATTTTAATCTTGAGCAAACATGCTCTTAATAGGTTAACTAGAGACTTCTTACTACTGGGAAAGGAAGGTTGAGGATCAAATTAGTATAGAATAGCAAAACAATATTTGCTTTGTAAGCAATTCAGGTTAATTTGGCCATAAAGAATGCTAGATGTAACACTCCAAGCTTACATTTACTTTGACATTTGATGTATCATTAAAAAATGAATGATGGAAAAATTGTTTATTTTTTTAAAATATCCAATAGTTTGTTATTACGTGGCAAAGTGTAAAGAATGATGTACATATAGCATGATTGTTTAGTCATTGTGCCAAGGAGTGGAGGTCTTTAGGCTCAGGACTAGAAATGTTCTTATAGGGAGTGTGCAACATTTAACAAACAATCATGCTTGGTGTATAATGTTGTGACAATATGTCACATTGTCATTGGACAATTTAAAAAATAATTTATTTTTTCAAATAACATTTTTTTGTCCCCTACAACATTGTCAACGATATTATCAAAAATCATTGTACAAACGGCATTATTCAAAAGACTGTTTATTCTCGTAGGCATCAAAGAGATGGCTGGTAGATATCAATATTCACCAACAAATGGGGAGTGTGCTCTCTCTCTTCTGTCATCAAAAAACAACAGCTGGATTCCATATAAAGACCTTCCATCAAGATGCAGCACTGCCCTACACGATTTGATTGCTGAAAATCGTGCAGCCATTTTAGCCAGACAGCTCAACTTGCAACAGATGAAGGCTGCAGACCCGACCCAAAAGGGATCCGTTCGGGTTCTGAACAACCATATTATACCCGGGTCACAAGAATACGGTGTCGACTTGACATTGGACCTCATGCAGGCCGCTCCCAGTTCAGAATTCGGGTTGTTGTCTATGCATGATAAATCAGGAGAAGAATGTTGTTCTGAATCGTGGAAAGTTCATTTAGGCTATTGATTATGTTTAAGACTTGCAAACATTCTATAAAAGATGTTTTAAGAATGTTGCAATAATTAATATAAATTATCAGATGTTGTAAAACAATCATGTATTTGAATGTTCATGTGTGCGTGTATTTATGTTAACAATGTTAAAATCTATTAGAAAGGATAGTGTGCATAACTCAACTTAACAAAATCGACTTGTTAAGGGAGGATTGCTCTCACCTTATTAAGTGGATCGTGTAAATATCACCAATCAATGTGGGACTCTAATACGCCTCCTCACGCACAGCGAGGACCATGCCAGACAACTGTGAACAAAACGATATTTGGTGGCACCCAACATTGCATATCTAATACGCCTCCTCACGCACAGCGTGGACCATACAAAATAACTGTGAACAAATTGATATTTGGTGCATCCAACATTGCAAAATTGGGATTTCTCTGATACCATATTAGAAATGATATTGGGTCTAACTCAATCTAACAAAATCGGCTTGTTGGGAGACGATTGTCCTCACCTTATTAAGTGGATCTTGTAAATATCACTAACCAATGTGGGACTTTAATAAAATCATTTAAACACGATTAAGAGAGTTTTCTATTTGGCAAGTAATTCATATGATCAGTCCTCTTTTGAAAATACCATTCACCGTGGTCCTCCTTTTCGCAAGAATAATATTTAGCTCTGCCTTATTGCTTTTGTTGATGCAAACTGGGCAAGTAATTCAGATGATCGGTCGTCAACATCCTCAAATATCCTATTTCTTGTAGGGATGGGCATGAATTGGGCTGGTTCGATTTTAGGGTTTAGGTTAGGTTTGAGTCTAGTTCACGTTGGGCTATTTTAAATCGTGTTAATTAACTATACAAGTATTCACTTTAACCAGAACACATTAAACCCCACACAACCTGGAGTGACATTAAATCCTAAATTAACCCAATTGTACACTTACAAAATGAACTTGAATTAACTACATTAGAAAAAAAAAATTGACCAAACTTTCATGCATTGCCAATATGTTTTTAATCCATCCGATTTCTTTATTTTATTACATAATATATATTAAATTTTCGGGTTCGAATTGGGTTGGATTTTATAGGGCAACCCAAAACTCAACCACTGACAGACAAAAAACTCTTCTGAAAAAAACTCTAACCGAACTATTGGAAAAATTGATGCAAAACTGGTCGGTTCGCTTTGGATTGGCCGGTTTGTTTGGTTACTGTTAGGCTTATTGTAATTGGCAATTATTTAGATAAAATTAAAATTATAAAAGAGTTGTAAAAGTTAAAGAGTCAATAGAGAGATTGTATATTTCAATTATAAGTTTTTGGGTTCGAATATAGAACAAAAAGACAAAGTCGCAGCATTAATGCTGGCTAAATGCTAAGATCATGCTCGAACGCCCAAAACAATCAGTTGGCGCCCACTTAACATCAGTGTTTCGCTTGAGCGTCAACCCGACACTCGCCCAGCGACGAGGTTTCGCTTGAGCACCAATTTTTTTTCTAGAAAAAATTGTAGATTGTTTTTTAAACAATTTTTTGAGTCCTAAACAACCTCAAAACACCTTCTATCATATATGCCAAAGTTATATTTCATCTATAGGTGAAGTTAATCATTATATTCTTCCTAGAATTCATTTGTTGGAGATCCTACATCAATCCCTTACATTGAGACCAATCAACCACACATTATTAAAAATATCAAATTCATATTCTCAAAACACCAAACCACCCACTTTTTAAATATTTATCAAAGAGTGCTGAAAATTCAGAAAGGTAATTGGAGTTTCGGTTGGAGGAGAACGATGAGTTTAGTCGAGTTTGGACCGTACTATAAGTCAATTCGTTTATGATGGATTTTATTGGTAGCATGACTAGAGTTTTTTTTATCCCGCGAGGGATTTTTCTCCGTGATCAATTCCTTGGTGTTATTTATTTTCAACAAATTACAAACTACAGTAATTCAACATTTATGTTAGATTTGCATGTGAATTCATCTGGATTAAATATTTATAATGACTTTATTGCTTTAGATGTTGGTAAATTTAAATTTAGCATAAAACACCTATTCTCCTCTCTAGGTATTGGTTGGGTCGAACTTCTATATTTTAGCAAGAAATACATGAAAATGGCAGATTAACCCAACAATATTTCCATAATAGTTTTTGACCGGTAAAAAAAGGTTAATTGTTTAAAATAACATATATTTACCAAAAGTCATTTTTTCCCTCGTATGAAAAACGAGAATTGAGAGGAAAAAAGAAAATCTTACATGGTCACTAACACGAGTCGAGATCCAGTCGAAATCGCCATCCTCACAGTTCGACCACCACACAACCCAGTTACCGACTACATTATCTTCAACAAGATTAGTTTTTTATGAATTATGAGATTGATTTTTCATTTATGATGTTTGAAAATTTTGTGGATTTTATGATGTTTATAATATTTATTCTTCATTATTTAGGTAAATTATTGAGTGTAGCAGTAATTGACACGCCCCACCCCAGATAAAAAAAACACCTATTCTCCTCTCTAGGTGTTGGTTGGGTCGAACTTCTATATTTTAACAAGAAATACATGAAAATGGCAGATTAACCCAACAATATTTCCATAATAGTTTTTGACCGGTAAAAAAAGGTTAATTGTTTAAAATAACATATATTTACCAAAAGTCATTTTTTCCCTTGTATGAAAAACGAGAATTGAGAGGAAAAAAGAAAATCTTACATGGTCACTAACACGAGTCGAGATCCAGTCGAAATCGCCATCCTCACAGTTCGACCACCACACAACCCAGTTACCGACTGCATTATCTTCAACAAGATTAGTTTTTTATGAATTATGAGATTGATTTTTCATTTATGATGTTTGAAAAATTTGTGGATTTTATGATGTTTATAATATTTATTCTTCATTATTTAGGTAAATTATTGAGTGTAGCAGTAATTTAAGCGTTGAATTTGTCAAAAAAAAAATAGCTTAGTCTCGTCGGAAATGGCGATTTTCGGTGAGAGCAGCCCGAATGCCAACTGTTAACAGTCCGTCAACTGGACCTAATATAACTGTCTGGGCCGACTGTTCGGCCAATATATATTTTTTTTAATTAAAAAATTAATTCTTATTTTTTCATTATATATTTTTTTTTCAATCTAAAATTCTTTTAAACAAATCTTTGAACATTTATAATTTCCATTTGTTTAAATTTTTTATTATAATTTTTTAGTAATTAATTTTAAAAAAATTCTTAATTGTTTTCTTCTTATTAAAAATTTAGTTTTATACTTTATAATACTCTTGCTTTATATATATATATTTTTATATAATTTTCTTTCATTTATTTTTGCTTTTATTTTTTAATTTTTTGTCATTAATTTGTATTTAATTTAATTTATTATTATTTTCTTAATTTTTTTTTCAATTTGAAATGGTTTATTATATTCTTTCTTTAATTTTTATATTATTTTCTTTAATTTATTTTTCTATTTTTATTTTTGTATGTAATTCTTCTTCTCTCTTCTCCTTTAATTTTTATATATATTTTTTATTTTTTCGTGTATAGTAATTACAATTAGATTTACTTAATTTTCTGATATTATACTTTATTCCATTATCTTTGTTGAAAATTCTAATATTTGAATTTTTGTAGGATGAAATACCATCTAAATGCGGAGTTGAGACGAATTACGGGAAACTGTACTTGGAATAGCAGCTTTGATAGTTTCACTACTATATTGGAGTCGTTTGATGATCAGCACAGAGATATGTTGAGAGAAGTGCAGTCCTCCGATAGATTATTGATGCATTATTGTGTCGACTGCTTAGGCCAGTTCACGGCTATACCCTCCACTTCGACCTGGGGGGCAATGTAGCTATTTTCTCTATGTTTGATTTTGCCTTGATGATTGGACTGAAGATTACGGGCGACGAAACAGCTACTGATAGTACTCAAAGAAGTAATAAGATGTACGACGCTGATTTTTAGGAATAGGGGACAGTGTTTCTACCAAAATTGATTAGTGCAATCAAGGAATGCGACCAGATGCAATATAGATTGAAGTTATGACTTGTCTATATCCTTGAGAGCGTACTGAGGTGGTCTATATCCACAAGAAGACTGCGATAGACCTTTTTTTCATTTGGAAGTTGTTGACGACATCGATGCCTTCAACAACTATCAGTAGGCCCGGAGATGTTTTGAGGACATCGTATATGTCTTCACCAGACCACACTTGAAGTCCAAAGGGTCCTTGCGTAAGTACGATACTTATGGATTGCCCCGATAGTATTCGAAGTTTTTTAACATAATCAATGTTAAAATATTTTTTATATTTAATTTATATATAAGATTGACCCCCTCTTTGGTGCCTGGTTTGCGAAGAGATGGGAGACACGCTGCCATCAGATGCATATTAGTGAGCATCCCGAGCAGACGGTTGTTAGCTCTTCTCAATGACCCTTAGATGAGTATTATACATTTGCTATTTATATTGTATGTCATTTCAAAATTTTAGCACATGATCATTAACTAGTTAAAATGTCAATATGTCGGCTTGACATCCAACTGAGTTGATGTCGTCGATGGAGGAGGAGGGTCGAGGTTTTGTGCATGAATTAATCGTTCTGCACACTCAAGACAACCAGTTGTCCAATTCCAACATGGACAGAGATTGGGTATGTGATTTGAATATAATTTGTTGAGTACCGTTTGAATGAGTTAGCCTATTTTAGTTAAGTTAATACTTTTTAATGTTGTTATTTGTGTAGGAGCGCGATCATGTTGATCGACAATCACCTTCGCTTTAGATATCACCTCCACAGATGGAATCACTTTTCAATGAGATCTCATTCTCATCCATCCAGACACCTTCCCCGTGGATCTCATGCACAGAGTCAGAGTCATTATTTCAATGATCTGTATATTCGTGGTTGGCTAGATTTATAAGAGAGAAGGTGGGAGCGTTACGAACAGAGTTGAGAGAGGAGGTGGTGCGCTACGAGTGGAGTTGGGAGAGGAGGTAGGAGAGCTACGATGAGAGTTGAAAGGTGAGGTATCAGATTTATCCCATGATGTTAGAGTGCTACAAGGCCATTTAGCAGACTTTCAGGATGAGGTCGCAACGCTCCGAGGCGAGATTGCAAGCAGACAAGGGAGTGACGAAGATGGGGGTCACACACCATTATGGATGATGATGGTACATTGGAATCATTTTTATTATCTGTGGAGCGGGAGTGGGTAGCCCGAATGGGGACATCGGAAGTGGTCAAGGAGTGGACAGATGGGATGACCTAGATGATGGAGGTGGTGATGGTCCTCGGGGTCGGTGGTGGTGGCGATGAGGAAAGGACGCCCGTCGTGACATATGGTAAGAAGCATGTTGTTGACTTGGCGGAACAGGTGGTCGGCAAGAGGTCGATACTGTCTTCGTAGTACATCTTTTTTCCTTCACGGCTGAGGTGTAGAGGAGGACGTTAATCAACAGGACATATCCCAATCTTTTCCGAGAGGTAGACCATGCCAAGTGGAAAACGTTCCAGACAAAGTGGAAAAGAATTATGCCCAAGTAAATATTTCATGATTTTAGTAAAGTACGTTAACTCATCTATGCTCCATTTAACATTTTTCTATTTCTTTTTTCAGAGCTAGCCACACAATAACTCAAAGGACGATCCCAGACGCTTATAAGTGGTTTCATGATATCAGGACTTTGGGAGCTTGGCTCGTCGACGATGTAAGTGTAATTTCACAATTGTTATTTATTATGTATACAGAATTTGTTGTTTATTAGTGTTTCCTGGCAATGAATTTGTTGCGTGATCGGACTCAAAGATATCCAAGATCATTTGACATTCCTGGCCATGTCATATTGAGCATCAAGTTCCTACATGTCGTTACCATTGAGTATCATCGCTCCAACTTATGGGTAATGAGTACAAGGTGCTCGAATATATGCTCGAGTGGGTCATAAGGATATGGCCGAGTGTCAGAGGAAAGTCATGGAAGGGTTGTATGTATATGTACATTCCAATAATAGAGAATCATCAATGTTTTGTCGTGGAAATCATTTTTGTCGATTCTATTATATATGTGTACGACTCCGATCATTAATGTTTAACACAGGGTCAGCTCGAGCTTAACATGGAATCGTAGCTGTGATCGTTTCTTTGATGGCTAGATGAACATGGATGACTGTGTCCGGAACATAGGGTTGGCGATCCCCGGGGCGGAGGATGTGTCCAGGACAGATAGAGTGGCCCCGATGATAGAAGAGATGGCGATCCCCGAAGTGGAAAGGGTAGCGATCGTTGGGGTGAAGGGGGTGGTGGATGAGGAGAGGACGCCCGTTGTGATCAAGGGTGAAAAGTGTGTTGTTGACGTACCAAAGCAGGTGGTCGACAAGAGGTCGAGATTCCGTCACAGTACGTCGTTTCTCCCTTCACTGCTAAAGCGAAGAGGAGATCGTTCGTCGACGGGACGTACCCCAATCTTTTCCAGGAGGTGGACTATGCCAAGTGGAAAGCATTCAAGACAGAGTGAAGAAGAATTATGCATGTGTACGTATTTTATGATTATAGTAAAGTACGATTCGTTAACTCATCTATACTTCTTTTAACATTTTTTCTGTTTCTCTTTTTTCAGAGCTAGCTATACGATAGCTCAAAGGACCCGTAAGCTTATAAGTGGTTTCATGACATCACGACTTCGGGAGTTTAGCTCGCCGACGATGTAAGTATAATATCACAATTGTTATTTATTATCTATACATAATTTGTTATTTATTAAATGAAATAACACACTCTTTTTTATTGGTTTTTCCTGATGTAGCACATCGACCTGGTTATGGACTTGTTACGCGATCGGGCTCAAAGATATTCGAGATCATTTGACATTACTAGTCGAGTTATATTGAGTATCGAGTTCCTATGCATCGTTACCATTGAGTATTAGTCGCTCCAACTTATGGGTCATGAGTACACGGTGCCAGAATATATTGCTCGAGTGGGTCATAGGGATGAGGTCGAGTGTCGAGGGAAAGTCATGTGAGGATTGTACGCATATGTAAATTCCAGTGATCGCTAATTATCGCTGCTTTGTCGTAGAGATCGTCTTTGCTAAGTCTACTATAAATGTATATGATTCTGATCATTCATATCTGACACGGTTTCAGCTCAAGCTTAACCTGGAGCCGGTGGCTGTGATTGTTCCTTTGATGGCTAGACGAGCGGAAGTGATTGTGTAAGACAGACTAACCATCATACGAGACACGAGGACGACGAGATAGTTGAAATCGTAAGTATTTATAATTTTTTAAATTTGAAAACTTATTTTTTAACTTCACTGTTCCAAACTAACACATTATTATTTAATTGATGGGGCGGTTGTGGTATGTTCGCAATAAAGTAAATTAAATTTTTTTAGTATAATACATAAGGTCGATAGAATCAATTAATGATGGATACAAAATTAGAGGAATAAGTTAGTGTGCGATTTGTATGAATTCAATTGTGACCCGTAAATATTGTTTATTTAATTGTGGAAAATTGTAAATATTGTAAAAAAAATGTAAATATTGTATATTTAATGGTTTATTTAATTGTAAATATTGTATATTTAATTGTAAAATAATTGAAAATAGTGTAAAAATATGTAAATATTGTTCATTTAATAGTGACACCGTTACACGTCCGTCTAATTGTCATTTAGGAGAATCTGACTTGTACAAAATTAATGAGTATGCCCTATTGTTTTGCACCTGCCGTACCTACGCGGACGGAAAAACTCTTCGCTATATGATATTTCAGATGTATGTGGAGGTCTAAGACCACGCGGTTCAACTACGGGTGGCAACAAACTATTAAATGGGAGAATATGGTCGGGAACTTTCCACTCAACTTCATTCGGTAGAGAAAATATAGTCTCAGCATAGCATACGTTGCTCTCCAATAATCAGCCGTGTAATAATGAGAGCATGAGGTTCTCGCTGCAAAGTCTCTATACATAGCCACTACGACTGCATGCTCACACGAAAAACTCTTCAACTGAAATCGACTACAATTACAGACGTTATCAATCAAGCCTACCATGTATGCGATATTACGTACACATTTCAATGAGAAGCGCAACTCATCCAGTGATTCCACATTCAAATTCCTCACAACTTCTGCAACCTTGAAAAGTTTATCCTCTTAAACCGGTGTAGTACGCTCGTGCAACTCTGTGATTCCGCACGTTGGTCGAGAAACTAGTGTTGCAACTTGTTACGAATGTTCTCAATCATCGTGAGGATTGGTAACTCTCGATCCTTTTTAAATAATGCATTGGGAGACTTCGCATTATTTGACATCATCATGTTGTATCGACGTCCTAAAAAATGTGACCGTGCCCATGTTCAATCCCCATTTTTGTTAGATACTCCCATACCTGGAAGGATTTACTTCATATTTTCACCATAAACTTATTACACTCTTCAATATTGTAAGTTTCGGTCGCTCTCCTAAATGATGAAACAATGTCTTTGCCCCGATACTTAGTCTTTGGTTGCCTTCTATACGATACATGCAATACACATGATGTACCTCGGGAAAAACTTCTGTGATACCATTTATTATAGACATTCCCCGGTCAGTTACAAAGGTAAGGTCCTTGACTTCCCCGATTACTTCCCTCAGTTTTGTAAAGAACCAACCCATTGACAATCATTCTCGCTATCGACTATGTCGAATGCAAGAAGGTAAATTTGGATGTTGGTATCTTGACATGTAGTAATGATCAACTTGTCTTCATTTCTAGCTTTCAGAGTTGTACCATCAACTAGAATTAAGGGTTGCATCGCATTTCGAAATCCCCAAATGAATTGTCCAAGAGTCATAAAGAAAAATTTAAAGCAATTCTCGCCATTCGTCTCAATAAAAAATGTCGAGTCAGATTAGTTGTCCCCATGTTATGGCCATACCTAGCCAATTTAGTATAGATCTCCTCGACCGAGCCCATTAAATCTTTCAACGCGATTCTTTGGTCTTCTGGTAGCTCATTACCGCTTCGTACTCTCGACGCACGTCGTTAATGATATCTGAATGTCTTTAGATCGTCCATGGGTCCGGTGCTAGTGCATTATCTGTCGACCAATAAATCATGCCCGGACTTGCCTATGATCATTTCAATAAATTTTCACTTTGCAAATACGTTCCCGTATATACTTGCGAACTACAAATACGTTTAAACAAAGTCTCTATACATAGCTGCAAAGTCTCTATACATAGCCACTACGACTGCATGCTCACACGAAAAACTCTTCAACTGAAATCGACTACAATTACAGACGTTATCAGTCAAGCCCACCATGTATGCGATATTACGTACACATTTCAATGAGAAGCGCAACTCATCCAGTGATTCCACATTCAAATTCCTCACAACCTCTGCAACCTTGAAGAGTTTATCCTCTTAAACCGGTGTAGCACGCTCGTGCAATTCTGTGATTCCGCACGTTGGTCGTGAAACTAATGTTGCAACTTGTTACGAATGTTCTCAATCATTGTGAGGATTGGTAACTCTCGATCCTTTTTGAATAATGCATTGGGAGATTTCGCATTATTTGACATCATCATGTTGTATCGACGTCCTAAAAAATGTGACCGTGCCCATGTTCAATCCCCATTTTTGTTAGATACTCCCATACCTGGAAGGATTTACTTCATATTTTCACCATAAACTTATTACACTCTTCAATATTGTAAGTTT
>OU503042.1:25168223-25191629 GCA_912172775.2 Fraxinus pennsylvanica | reverse complement strand
TGGGTTTCCTTTTTTTCTTGTCCCAAATATATAGGCTTGTTTCTTAATAGGGAATGTTATGTTTTGTTATTTTACTAATATACCCTTATTTAATTTGTCTAGTCACTAATTCCAACAATAATTTACTTCTAGTTGTTGAAAATTAAATAAGGATAAATTTGGAAAGTTACTGATAAAAATTATTTTTCCAATAACATCAAATAAGATTTCTTAATCCGTGTGAAAAATAAAACAAGTCTATATATATGGGACGGAGGGAGTATGATATTTCATGTTCGACACGTGTCGAACACGAATACACTATCCTAATTGAAGTATTTGTGCTACATAGCTCATTTCCGTGGGGACCTTTTCAACATCTGCACCACTCACAGTGAAGTCATTAAAAATAAAATAATAATAATAATAATAATAAAAGCAGTCTCCATGCAGGAGACAACTTAACTTTTAAGTACTTTAGAAGAAAAAAATTACTTATTTTACTAATTGAGTATTGAATTCTATCTTATCTTAAAAGTTCAAAATTTGCAAAACTGTAGACTGTTTACCACCAAGCTGTTTTACTGCCATCTTTTTCAGAGCTGCATACTACCCAATGGAATATTTCTTGGTCAAAATGCTATTTCTTTTACCTCATTTAAGTTACTGCATTCCCTCCAGAAATTATCAGAGCCACACACAAAAGTAATGCAAAGACTAACTAAAAATAGTAATACACTGCATGAGTGTGCCTGTCAAAATTAATCCTTGTAACAAAATGGAAACCAGTAAATGATTCCCATGTAAATATAGAGATACATATATATGTGTGTGTTACATACGATAACGATTCAACTGTAAATCGATCTGATCTCTCTTTAGAGCAAATAATAAGAAACCTGCAGAATAAACTCTAGTCAAATTGATGGTTCTTCTTCCACCATGTTATTACTAGGTCTAGGTAGTGCGCAACGCGTAAGATCTTGAAGTCACCCCCTTTCAGTAAAAAATTGTGCTTGGTGAAGAACTCGTTGTACCCTGATATGATCTTTGGCTAAAATCCAGTGAAATTCTTGGAGGTGAAATTGCAACGGTGACCAATGAAGAATGAGTCCCAGAATCAGGTGGAGACCCTGAAATCAAATCAAACCCAGTCCACTCTAGTTTCAATTTTATTTTTCTTGTCCATGAGCTGAATTTATGCATAGAGAAAGCTTACTTGCAAAGTTTTCAGATGAAGAATTTGGTGCAATGTCCAGTAGAGACTTGTTGCTGGGTTCTTGACTTGGTTGCTGGGATTTTCGCCTACGCCGGTTATGGTCAGCCAATCTTTTCCGGCAACTCCTCTTCCCGTTGTCGAATTCCGAAAGGAGATGGAATCTAATTAAGGGAAAATTAGTGAGAACAATTAACAATTCAAATGGAAATCTCATATAATTAGGTGTAGAAACAGTAGAATTTTAAATGTGTTGATCATTAAAAAAGCTGATGATAACAGGTTGTTGAATTCAAAAAGAATAGCTGTACATTACTATAATAAGCAAAATCCAACGGTACGTTAAAACGTAATTGGGAGCAAAATCACGAGGAAACATAAATCTACGGACGCCAATGCCATCGGGATCAACACATGTACCACCCAATCCAATCATGAGCTTGTTAACACTTCAAAAGGGCAGTCAATACTCACCATTAACACTAGGTTGCAACTAAAAGAAATATGGGGATAAATGTACAACCTGCTGCATTGTTGGCAGAATCGCTGAGTCAACCCAGCGGCGATGACAGTAGCGGCCTTGGAGTGGAACTCACACACCTTGTGACGGCGGTGGTAGTGTTTTGCGTAAGTAAGGTCCGCGTGGCAACCTTCAGCTTGGCATCTTGGGAGATTGACTGAGCCGAGCTCCATTACCCTGGACCGGCGGTAGAGCCGGTTCACAAAATCGTCCTCGGAGGACGCAAAATAAGTCCTCCCTCCCAAATTAAGCCCAATCCTACTATTGCTGGTGTTATACTCGAACCCACCAGCAACCGTCTCACTCTTGGGCACCATCATGAACCCAGTTGGACCGGTTGGTTCAAGAGTGAGCATTGAAGCCTGTGGTGCATGCGGATTCGGGTACGATGATGCAGAAGTTCCATAAGAGCGTGGGTCATAGAAATTAGTCAAATGGGTGTCAGTATATGGGTGGTGAAACGGGTGGGGGTGGTGGTGGTGGTTGTGAGGAGTGACGGTGGAGAATTCATTAGGGTTAACAAAAGTGTTGACTTCCATCGTGAAGTTATGAGTGCCGAATGGGTCAAAAATCTTTCCGTTTTGGTTAGAATCTTGGGCCGTCTCTTCACCAGAAAGCATGATCGATGATGGGTTCCCCCATTCATAGTCCACCATTCTTCTACTTTTATTTGCCCTCCACCAGCAGAATCAAAGAAACAAAAACAGCGTCTTGAACGCACCTGTGAGCATAAAATAACAAAAGTAGAAATTATTTGCCAGATATCTGAAATCAACTAAACGTAGAAATTATTTGCCAGATATCTGAAATCAACTAAACTCTGGAGAGAGGAAAATCAGAGCTTTAAAGGGGAAGATTATGGTGAGTGAAAAAGCTGGAAAAGATTTAACTTTCTGTTTGTCCGTGTTAGTTGCTTTATGGCAAAGTAAGGAGCTCCTTTTTTGAGTTTAAACTTTGTGTGAGCTTGAGGATCATGTCAGGTTTAAGGGTTCTTGACATCTTGTAGCATTGGCAAAAATTGAGAGAGAGATACCGATCAAAAAAATTGAGAGAGAGAGAAAATGAAAGGTAGATAGCTAGAGAGAGAGAAAAATGAAATCACCTCGTGGCAGTTTGGAACAGAGAGATACAGTGGAAATCAAAACCCTACAAGTGAAGTATTAATAGTCGCTACATTTCTCCATTTTTACAAGGAACGCCACTTAACTTTCTCTCTCCAGACTAGCATCTCTCTCTTTCTTATCTCTAAAAGAGAGAGACGGGTTTCTCTCTCGACTTATTAGCACAAAACGTCTCTATTTTAACGTTCCATCGTGAAAAACGTTATTTTTATTAATTTTTATTCAATTTCTCAATTAAAAATTGTAAAATAATAAATATATCCTCCTATTTAAATAAAACGAAAGGAAAAGAAATAAGATTACAATCATACTCCTATTTTTTAAAAGAAGTACAAATAAATCCCAAATAAATTAAATTAAAAAAGAAAAGAAAAATCTTCTTCTTCTTTTCCCTCTCCCTCTCCCTCTCCCTGAGTATCAACTTCAAAAGGTGTCTTTGCCACAATCGACAATACATGTATACCATTCTGTAATTTGTCTTGTAACAAGATGTTAATTAATCTATGCCTCTTAAGCAAGCTCTTGCCTTCAAATTCTTCAGAAACCACTTGCACGTTAAAAAAGTCTCCTCATTGCTTCCCTTAACTCCAACATGACCCGCATGCTGGTATGATATATCCTCAACTTCCAATTCAATAGGTCTCAGCTCTTTCTCCAATTTCTCTGTTAAAATTTGGGTGTGACCTGAATTCTTTGTTGAAATAATTGAAAAATTCTAATTGAAGTGCACGGTAAAAGAAATTCAGTTTGAAATGCTATTGGACTGTTATTCAAGTTGAAATTCTATTTGGAAGCCCTATTAGGAGTTGAAATTTGTATGAGACTTGAAGATGTTGAAATTATGAACCGGGAAGAAAAGTCGTCGCATTTTCGCTAGCCTACCACTAGTTGGCCGCTCGAGCAGCACCTACAGGTTTTCTCCCGAGACTTGATCGCTCACCTATCACTCGAGCGACAGACCTATTGCTAGCATGTCACTAGCTTATCGCTCGAGCGACAGGGTTGTCCGGCCCAAACCCTTTTTACGTTTTAACACATTTCTTTTGCATTCTATTTCAATTACAACTCATTTATTAGAATTTGGATGTCATCCTACATAGTTGCCTATAAATATTAGGATCTTGTATACAATTTTATAGTGTGAGAAAAATGATTACTAACTTTCATTGTAATATTTCTCCATCTTCATTATTTATGGTGCAATAAAATCTCTTAATTCATCTACCATATTTTCTTGTCTTCTTTTATTCTTTTGCTTGTGATCAAATATTTCATTATTATGTCATAAAATTTCGATATTTCAATCTGATGGTTGGTTTCATATCAAGTGGTATCGAACAATACGTGATCCTTGAATTTTCAATAATTAGTATCAGATTTTGGGCATAATTAACACAAGAAGTGGTATCAGAGCGATTTTTGTATCTTGCTTATTTCACAACAAGTGGTATCAGAGACTAGGTTCAGCAGTTCCGCAAGAGCGCATGGTTCAATTTGTTCAAGGTTTTTTTTGTGATGACTTCTATGAAATATGACATTCCGCTTTTGGATCAGAGCACTAAATTTTCGCCATGGCAAGTTAAGATGCGTTTAGTACTCACACAGCAGGATTTGGATGATACGTTGCTGGGAATTGACAAAATGCCCGCAACTTTGACCGCGAAGGAGAAATTACGGAAGGATAAAAAGACAGTTTTTCACATTCATCTTCATCTATCAAATATCATTCTTCAGGACGTTTTGAAGGAGGGTTTAGCAGCTGTTTTATGGTTAAAGTTGGAGCAATTGTGCATGACTAAAAGTCTGACAAGCAAGTTGAATCTCAAGTAGCGTTTATACTCTCATCGAATAGCAAAAGGATGATCATTGGAAGATCATGTGGCTGTATTTAAGGAGATATCGCTGATTTGAAAACTTTGGAAGTAAAGTATGATGAAGAATATTTGGCATTGATCCTATTGTGTTCGTTGATCGCTTCGTTTTCTTCATTTAGAGACACGATCTTAAGAGGAGGTGTATGATACTTTATTTTCAAAAGAGAAGATGAATCATCTGATTTCTGAGGCTAGAGATAGAAAATGCATGGTTACTTATGGTGGTTCTGGAAGGGGCATATCGACATCTAAGTTTAGTAATCAAAACTTTAACTACTGCAAGAAGAAGGGGCACATGAAGAAGGATTGCTACAAATTGCATAATAAAGAAAGGTTGTCTACAAGTCGATATGGGAAGCAATCAGAGACTTCAGGTGAAGCAGACCTCGCAGAGAACATTATAAGTGAAGGAGATCTCTTAACTATTTCTAACATCGAGTTTAAATCAGAGGAGGATTTGATTTAGATTCAGCATGTGTGTTTCATATGTGTCCTAATAAGGACTTGGTTACTACATATAAAATTGTTTCCAAATGTGTCGTGGTTAAGGGAGACAACATACCTTGTCGGGTTGCTGGAATTGGTACGGTCAGATTAAAGCTATTGGATTGGACAATTAGAACACTTGGTCAAGTTCAACATGTTCCGGATTTTAAAAAGAATTTCATCTCATTGTTTATCCTTAATTCAAAGGGTTATGAGTTCTTTGGAGGAGATGAATGTGGAGGTGGAAGTGGAGTTTTGAAGGTTTGTAATGTTGCCCAGGTTGTATTGGAGGGACATAAAATGTCTCAATTATACATCTTGCAGGATCGTGCAAAATATAAAAGAGTCAATCAATACATGTTCAGTACCATGATGGACATTCAGCTTGGTACAATACCTTTAAAAGCTTGTAAAGGGTCAGATAGATATCGAGTTTAAACCAGAGGAGGATTAGATCCTAAATTCAGCGTGTGTGTTTTATATGTGTCCTAATAAGGACTTGTTTACTACATATGAAACCGTTTCCAAATGTATCGTGGTTATGAGAAACAACACACCTTGTCGAGTTACTGGAATTGGTACGATAAGATTGAAACTATTGGATGTGACAATTAGAACACTTTTCCCAGTTCGACATGTTCCAAATTTGAAGAAAAATCTCATCTCGTTATCTATTCTTGATTGAAAGGGTTATGAGTTCTTTGATGGAGGTGGAACTTTGAAGGTTTGTAAGGGTGCCCAAGTTGTACTGGAAAGAAAAGGTCTTATTTATACATCTTGTAGGGTCGTGCAGAATCTAGAAGAGTCAATCAACACAGGTTCAGTACCTTGGTGAACATTCAGTTTGGTACAATACTTTTAGGAGCTCGTAAATGGTCAAATTTGAAGAATATAGCTCAGTGGAGTTCATAAGATATGGATAATGCCGCTTTACCACCATCACCTACGGTGCCATTATATTCTATTGCTATGGACGGACCTAGTGGAAAAAGGTATGCGGATGCTGATTTTGTTAAACATGCTTTTAGCGTAGTAGAATGTGTACAATCTAGCAATGAGTTTTCTTTAAAAGCATTTGAGTTTGATTCTGTTTTGGGGTGTGCTACAATCCGTTTGGTGAATTTTAAAATCATTATGATTTTTTTGGGAAATTGAGTTAATTCTACAGAATGGTGCTTGGATTCATTGAAAGATATGAAATATTTTGGATTTGGTTGGAGAAATCAATTTTAGTTATTGTTGAAAAGTTAGTTCATTCCTTGCAAACGGATTTTCTTCTCCAGGTGAAGAAATTTTGGAGTTTTGTTCGTTGCAGTTGAAGTTGTGTTAATGTGGAGATTGTTAGAATTTGGATGTGACCTGAATTCCCCGTTGAAGTAATTGAAGAATTCTAATTGAAGTGTACGTCAAGAGGAATTCAATTTGAAATACTATTGGAATCTTATTTAAGTTGAAATTCTATTTGAAATTCCTATTGAGAGTTGAAATTTGATTAAGAATTGTGTTAAATTCTCAAATGAATCTGTTGAGCTGTAATTCTGTAGAATATGTGAAGAGTCAAAATAGGAGAGGGGAGACGAGTGATGATGAGATTTATTTGCATTTCTTTTAAATAAATTAGAGTATAATTGCAATTTGTTTTTTATTTTTTATTTTCCCTTTGGTTTATTTAAATAGGATGATATATTTGTCATTTTATAATTTTTAATTGAGAAATTGGATAAAAATTGATGAGAATGACATTTTCCACAATGAAACGTTGAAATAGAGGTGAAAATGCAAAAAATTGAAACGTGAGGTCGTTTTGCACGAGCGAAACGTAATGATATTTTATGTTAGCCTCTGTTTGGACCACATTTTATCTCATTAAAATGAAAAATATGACCGTTATCCATCACATCAATATTTAAATTTAAAATTTCTATCTCTTGTGTATGTCCCAATAACGACTATATTTTTCATTCTCCTTCTACCATAAAGTGGCTCAAATAGGGCCTAATAAGTATTTCTCTCTCTAAGTTATAGCAGAGAGAGAGAGAGAGAAAGAGAGTAGAACTACAACTGCTGACCTATGAGGCGGCTTTGCTCAAAATGAACTTGTCAAGCATTTTCGCTTGAATTAAATTACCGTTTTACCCAATCCTGTGTTAGAATATTGCACTACAGCCACTATTCCTTCCGTCCCATAGGCTGACTTTTTTTTTTTTCACAATTATATAATCTTTTTTCTATTTTAAAAATGTTTTGTTTTATTGCTTGTTGATACACTCTTATTTAATTTGCCTAACTATAACCAATTTACTACTAGTCGATAATTAAATAAGGGTAAATTAGAAAATATTTTGACAAAAATTGTTTTTTTAATAACATTAAATAAGATTTCTTAATCCATGTAAAAAACAAAACCAACATATATAAATGAGATAGAGGGAGTATCATTTTAATTGCAAGGGATCAAGGCATACTCCCGTTTATTCTCCTTTAAAATTAGTTTTTATGGGAAAATGTATTTTGAAATGCTGATTTTCAAAAAAATGTGTTGTTAAAAAAGAAGGGAAATTTTTGAATTTACGTGTAATATTATTTTATTAAAAAATGTATGGTAAAAAAAGAAAAAAAAAGAAAAATAAATTAGAATTAAAAAACGAAATGTTGCAGAAAAATCCAGCAAAGTTGAAAATAATTTTTATCCTTGGCCTAACATGAATATTAGATTCGAGCCCGAGAGACAATAGCTACTGCCTCACTTGACGTGGACGCCATGTGCGAGACTCAAAAGCCGCGCATTACAATTTACAGACGGTCAACATCGTCACGGAGAACTCAAATTATTTTTCAAACCTTTATGAACCTATTTTGCCTTGAATAAAACATTTCAAGTCTCATCCAAAAACAATTGGAGAGCATAGAACAGATGAATTCACATTGTTTTGTCTCAAATGAAAGAACAATGGAATATCCTCCAGCCACGTGGCAAAGACCCATTGTCACACAAGATAGAACCGTTAAAATGCGCAAACAAAATCAAATAAGAATCGGTTGATTGAAATTTTAAGTTTCCAATGAGAAAAATGAGACGTGTCTAGAACGTATTCTAACCCAAAAGCCTTATCAATAAATTTTGTGGCACGTGTCTATAAATATTCAACGAAGAAAAATGTACGAAATCAAACCTCTATCTAAATCTCTATCCATTTTGTTTCTATTGCATACTTGTTCCGATTTTCAAACGATTACGTTCGCAAGCTAACAAGAGATGCATGTGCAAGTTTAGTGGGAAAGTGGACGAGAGGGTGACAACGATCTTTTGACAGCTTAGCCTCCACTTGGAAAGAAAATTACAAACAAATAATTTTCATTTGAAATCAAATATTAATTTCAAACAAACATTCATAAATACTACACATTGTTATCAACACATTTCGTGTAATCCACTACTTTTTGGAGTCTTACTTGTACCAAATTAATGCCAAGCAATTTAAGCTCAATTTAAATGTAAATAAACATCACTTTTCCTTCGCAACTATGTCTATATGGAATATTATTTTTATTTTTATTTTTTTTGATAAGTATTCATCGTCATCAATCACCAAAGTTTTCTTCTTTGACTTTCCTCCGCCGCCGCCGCCGCCCTGAGTTGTGGTGGCACCGTCATCGTCACGGGTGCTTGACTTCTTTCTTCCCATTGGAGTATTTTAGTGATATCGACTGATAAATGAGGTCTCAAATCTATTATTTTTATTTTTATATTAAAAGGTTACTTTTTAAGTAACTTTTTATTGTCAAAAATTAATTTACTTATTTCTAACTTTTAGTAACTAGTCACGTTATAACCTACTTTTTAAAGTGTACTAGTGATTTTAAGTTCAACCAATTATAGTTTTATGACCATGATAATAACACCCTAAATAATTTATTATGTGCATTAAATTTTAATTTCAATGAAGATCCTCAATATATTTTAAATTCATGTCTTCAACTTTTTATTGTCCATGATAATAACACCCTAAAGAAATAGAAAGTATGCATTTACTTCAGAAAGGTTATGTAATTTTTGAAAAGAAAAAGAGGGCCAGAATGAATAATAAATAGGGGGCCAACAGAAAATACAGTTTTTAAGAGAGAAGGTCCCCATGTATTCATTCTGGCACTTTAATTAGGTAATGGAATTGACCACACCATTCAATAGCTAAATTAGGAGATTGCATATCCTCCATTTGAGACTTGAGACAATGATTAGACTTACACTCATTTGAGATCTTCGTTGTGGTCGAACATGCAGATATGACCAATGTAAAAAGAATTAACGATCGAGTGCTTGCTTTGGATATTGATGTAGTTTGTTTGAATATTATTTGCTTTGGATTTTAAAATTTTGAATTTGTGTTTTAACTAGAAATAAAAAAAAAGGGTGCAGGAAACAAAGCAGGCCCCGGGTCACGTTGACAGCTCTAACCTCGATTTAATTATATCAAAATATTTATAAACAATTCAAATTATAAATAAATAGAAAAAGTTGACGGTACATATAAATATTTAAAAAAAATTTTTAATTTTAAATAGATAGAAAAAGTTGATATTTATAAATAATTTAAATTATAAAGATACTCAAAATATGTATATTAAAATGTTTTTTTGGTAAAACAAAAAATAATATAGAATATTTTTTGAAGAGGAAAGACAGCGACGTGCTAGCATTATTGTTCCAATTTGATCACTACTTCCCAATCCCAATCGCAGATATTTCAACATTTCACGTACGCGTGGCTACAAATGGTTGAATGGAACGTGTAAGTTTTTAACGGCGAGTAAGAAAGAGGAAAGTCTGTGGCAGAAGTCTGGTTCGCGTTTGGTGGAAAGGCTGACACAGACGTTGACTCTTATTGTACGGAAAACCCAACTCTGACAGACTTCTCAAAAATGAAAATAAAGTAATTTGATTTTATAGGAAATAATAATTGCATAAGTCATTTGTGAACCGACAGGCGACGACATATGTTTTTTTTTAAAAGTGAAAATGCTTCTTAGAATAGTGCTTTGTAAGAGAACGTGTGATTAAAAAAATAAGGAAAAATTTAGAATTTGCGTGTAAAATCATTTTATTGGAGAATGCGTGATTAAAAATGAATTTTGAAAAAAATGAAGTTTTGGGAAAATGAGGGTACTACTAATAAAGGTCTGAGTAATATTAGACCATATTTGGTTTAATTTTTTTTTTTTAATTTTGATAAAAGTTAATGAAGTATATTATTGAAAAATTGTGATCTTATAAAATGTTTTATTAAAATTAATTATTTGTTTTAATTTGGATTAAAATCTAAATTTTTATTCCTATCAAACGGGGCATAGTCCACGTTTGATAGAAGTTAAAAATAATTTTTCTGAAAACGTGTGATCAAAAAATAGGAAAAAGTTAAAGTTACGCTTGCAAAATTACTTTATTTAGGGTCCGTTCGATTGCAAATGTGAAAAATGAGTGGAAAGAAAATGAATTTTATGGAATTAAATTGTCTAAAAATTGTTTTACTGTGAATTGTAATTAATTGTGTTTGATTGATATAATTTTCCATATGAAAAATGTTGAAAGTTTGGTATCCGTTTGACTTTCTTTTCATGAAAATTGTTTATTAAAGTGATAATTTTCTTTACCATTGAGTCTAGAATTTGTTTCACTTGCCAAAAAAAAAAAGTTTTAAATTTCTTTTTTTAAAAAAATTACTATACCGAATACCATTCGTTTGGCTTTGTTTTGTATGAAATCAATAAAAATGAAAGTTGAAATTTGTTTTCCATTTTTCATGGAAAATAAAATGAATTTTATGGAATTAAATTGTCTAAAAATTGTTTTACTGTGAATTGTAATTAATTGTGTTTGATTGGTATAATTTTCCACCTGAAAAATGTTGAAAGTTTGGTGTCCGTTTGATTTCGTTTTTTTATAGAAATTGTCCATTAAAGTGATAATTTTCTTTACCATTGAGTCTAGAATTTGTTTCACTTGCCAAAAAAAAAAGTTTTAAAATTTTTTTTTTTAAAAAAAATTATCATACCGAATACCATTCGTTTGACTTTGTTTTGTATGAAATCAATAAAAATGAAAGTTGAATTTTGTTTTCCATTTTCCATGGAAAATAATGCCCTATCAAACATGGGTTTAGAGAATGTAGTTGAAAATAAGGTTTTTTTTCAAAAAAAAAATTGAGCATATCTTTAATTAGTACAAGATTTTCTTGATACATTACATTTATGTGTTATGAAGACCAATCAAAATTTAAAAATTTTAATTGCCAATGAATGGAGTCAACGAAGAATAAACCATAAGTATATTGCTAGAGAGAGAGTGGTATTACCAAAACCCACGTTTGGTTGTCCTCATGTTATGAAGATCGATCATTATTTTAAAATTTTAATTGGCGAGCAATGGAGTAAGTCAAGAATGAACCGTAAGTAATCCATACTTATTGTTAAAGTAAATGGTATTATCAGAACTCACTTTGCTTGTCCTGAATAATGAATCTCGCGAGACATTCTTAATCTTTCATCAAGTGTAAAACTAGTAATTTTCATGGAAACCTTTCACATTTTAACGCTCCTCGGCAAAGTGTCACAATGGTCATATATTTGTATTAAAATATGACGTAGGCATCATCGCCTGTTACGACAATTCTGTACATACCAAACACTTAAAGAAAAACAAATTGAACTTAGACCAAATTTAAGTAAATAAATTTATCACGGTTCACCCCTAGAATTTTAGGTTGAAAAATTCAAACATTTTTGTCCAATAAATGGGACCATGCAATCAAAACATATTGTCTGTTGCCTGTTGGTATGCATAATGAATGTAAAAAATAGTGGACATGTTTTGTGGTATTCATATTCACACAATTTCATCTTTCAAGATCTCTTCTAACCAACATTTCTATGCCATATGAACATTAATGCATAGGGCTCCATCTAATAACTTATGTGATTTGATTTAAGAACATTTGTGACAAAAGTGACTTATTATAAGGATGCTTAGTGGAATTAAAATTAATTTTTTTAGTGAATTGTGATAGAAAATTTTGAAATATGTATTTGAAAAGATGTGAGGCCCACGAAAAATGTGATTAATATTGATTGTTTGACTTCGATTTGGATTAAAATCAGATTTTAATCCGGTCCAAACAAGCCCTAGAAATAGTTATAAAAATGTTGCAATAGTTGGAACATCCACCTAATTTTTTTCAATATTGTCGTTGTTATCAAGTAGTAAAAGCCATATTTGAAATCTCATCTTCAACTTCGAGCAATTTTTTGTTGAATACCAAAGATCGTGAATAATTCATTCATTTTTTTTTATCATAAATGGTTGCCAAACTTACAAAGTTATGTCAAGTTACTTTTCATGTTTCTGTTAGCAAATCTAAGAATTGTTCTGAGTTGTCTAATGACGTCACATATATGTTGGTTTCAGAACACTTGTCTATATATTTTAAACTTTTTATTCTAAAATTTAGTTTATTCTATGTCGATATTGATTTGGATGATGCTACAAGTACATGAATTTCAAATTCCTGTACTCACAGGCAACACACAACTGGGGTGGGTGGGGTGGAGTTTTGCCAATTTTTTATTCACATGAGACTCATTTCCATGTGAGAGAAAATCAAAATCCTATAAAAAAATCTTGTGAAATATAGTTTGTTGACAATCTGTTACACATGAGGTGGGTGGATAATTCTTTTTTTTTTTTTAAATCACAGTAGGGCCCACCACTTGTGAGTGATTGTCTATCACTTCGGTCAACCACTTCGATACAACTAGCTTTATTCTAATCATATTTGTTAAACCGGCTAGTGAATGTGGGATCAGTGTCTCAATTGAAACAAACTTTATAAGTTTTGTGACCATTTATGATAAAAGAAGTTTAATAACTAAAACGACAATTTTTAAATGAACCTTCGTGCATATTTTGATTGACAAAATAGAGACATGAAGCCAAAGTGCCAAGTGAAATATTGTGCTAGTTTCAAGTGTCATCTAGTTTTTCTTTTTCTTAAAATAATTAGGTTTCATCTAGTTATTTGTATTACATGATTCATGATTGAAACAGTCATAAATTATACTAGGATAACTTCTACTCAAGTCTCATCATCTAATTGTCCTCGTTTGTCAACATTCTTCAATCAAAACTTGTTACAGAATAACCTAATTCAATCTTAATATTTCGTGAATCCTTTTTTCACATGTTATGCATTGAGTCGTGAGATGTATTGATAAGAGATCACTAATATCTATAATATATTAGATATCACATCAAGTGAAAATAATTTTTTGGACAATTCTATCCTTGCTATAATTCAATTATTTCAATTATACTTTACCTTTTTTTTATTTTTTAATAGATATTTAATTATTTCATTAATACCTTCTTTTTCATTTTTCAATTGTATTTAATTTATTAGTCATTTAAACCATTTGAACAATATTATCATTAATTATTTAGTTATGATGAATGTATATTTGATACATTCATTACCTTACTTCCGTCTTTCAATATTTTCGTTTTTCAATATTTATTTGATTTATTTAACATTCGAATAATATTATCATGAATTGTTTTGTCAATTAATTAGTTATGATCAATGTATATTCGACAGATTCATTCCACTTGATTGGATAATAAATTAAATTCATTAGAAAAAATTTGGAACAAAAGATGAATATTTTTAGAATTTTCTTCCAATTGATTTATTCAATAAATGTTAAAGACACATAGAAGGTAAACGGGGGAATATAATGCGTATTTATAATAAATAATTTCAATTGATATATTCAATACATATTAAGCGAATATCAAGAAATAATGATATTCATTGGATGTTCAGTTCACGTCAAAAGATAAATGGAGGGACTATTCTAATTAATTTCCTCAACTATTTAACTTGTTTTCACAAACCGATTTTTATTTCATTTGAATCAAAAGTTCATTCCACATAAACAATTTGTATTAATTATTTTTTATATTCTCACATCTTACAATATTAATTTTATAATTCAACTTTGATTGGTATTTAAAAATAGAACAAATAATCAAAAAATTGAATTTAATAAATGGATCCATCAAGTAAGCCTACTCTATTAATTGAAGATGAACATTCAGAAGTGCAAACAAAAGACACAGCATACAGCTCTGAAACTTTGTCAGTTGAAAGTAACTTATAGCACATGATAATACTTCAGCACAGTCATAATCACACCTCTCTCTTCAATAATTCTCTCTTAAGCATAATTAAATTAAATGCATGCATTTCTTATGAATAGTCTTCTTTAGACATACAAATAAATTGTTTCTAATAATGCTGTTAATTTTTTATTTTTTTTTTTACTTTATTCAAAAACCTAGGTGTGGCAGCCCCCCACTACCCATGGGCCTATTGCCAGTGAACAGTGGTCAAAGAACAGCCTCTAATTATTACATTGCCTAGGCTGAGTAAATGGTCCAAGGACAATGCTACTTGTACATTAGCATGTACATAGGGGTGTACATAATGTGAGTGGAGGTGTGGCCTACGCTACAGTGTCGTGGGTTCCACCACAGTCACATTATGTACACGCTTATGTACACTGTAATGTACAAGTAGATTAATACATGGTCCAAAGATGTAATATTTGATAAAAATGTTAGATGTACACTCACATTCGAAGTGTTGTAAAAAAATAAGTTGAGAAAATTATTATTATTATTGAACTGTCAAATGAAATGTCAAACTTGATATACACATGCCTAACTGATATTTGATTAAGAAATGGCTTAAAACCTAGCTTTTCTAAGGAATTTTAGCTTTCAAGAAAGTAAATTTTCACACTTGAATTCATGTAATTGTTTGAACCCACTTCCAATTCAAGAAATTATATCTAATTGCTATAAAAAAAATTCTAATTTTGTTGGACTATTTAAAGAACCAAATTGGTGGTGCCCTAAAATGCTTAACTCTTGGTTCAGATTTCAGGCATGTCCACATACCAAGGTCTTGAAATAGACCATCAGAAATTAGGCCTTTCATTAATGAGTATACTGGAAAAGGTTTAAACAGTGTAAGCAATTGGCACTATGCATACCTCCCACTTGTACAATTCAATATTCAACAGTTCAGCAGTAATTTAAAGAATTAATAAATTTGAAGTCAACTACATATACTCATTCAGTATTCTATCTGATTCGTTGTTATATTTGTTAAATATAAGCTTTTTCATGTTTATTGAGGAATTTACATGTAACACGTCTTCACAAGATTGTGACTTTTATGAAAACATCAATCCTAAAATCATATTTCTAGTTTAAACTTTAGATGAAATGAACCCAAACTTTTAGGAAGCGTTTGATTAGTTGTTTTCATGCTCTTCAGTTTATAAAACACTCAAAACTTGTTTGATCTGATATTTTTTGAAATGCATTTCTAAAAACAGTATTAACTTATAATATAAAACTCAAAACATATTTTTGACATTTTCAAATTTTAAGTGAAAACATAAAAAGTACTCAAAACACGAAAAATAAGTGTTGAAATAAAATGTATTTCAATAAAAACTCTAAAAACAAATTCTTAAAAGATTTCTATGAAAATAAAATTATAAAAAAATTGAAATTCTAATTTAAAAAAAAAATTAAAATAGCTCAAGCTCTTATTGAATATTTAAATTAAAATTCTAAAAAAAAAGTTTAAAAATGAAAACATAAAAAATTCTCAGCCCACATCATTAATTTTTATTTTTTTTATTTTCCATATTTTGCTAACACAATTTACTATTTTTTTTTTTGTACTTTACTTATCTAAAGGAAAAACATTTTTTTTGTAAAGATTCACCAACTTTAAAATGTATATACTATTTAATATGTTAACATAAAATTGTCTATTTTATTGAATAACCATATCCATGTAAAAGGCCGAAAGGGCTTCCCTATCGATGACTTGCTCACAATAAGCCATTTCGTCTATGAACTGGGCCAAGTAGCACTTCAAAGTTTTGCCCGCCTGTTCTCTCATATCCTGCAACCTTTGGATATGAGCATGTTCCTTGCTCGACAAATATAGGTTCAAAAAGGCAGTTTTGAGATCCGGCTAACTTCTGATGCTCCCAGCCGGTATGTGACTATATCAAATTTCAGTAGCCCCAGTTAATTTGAGGTGGAAAGCTCCGCATTTTAACGTCGATGAGGCTCCTCTTAGAGATATGTGGGTCTTATAATTGTTAAGGTGATCACCATTTCCTTCTTATTTGAGGATTTTTTATGGAACAAAGAGGTTAGGAACATGGGAATTTCAGCTCTTGTGAAAATGGGAGACTTTCATCATCGCCTTCCAATTCAAAAATCTGCATGGACCATCTAAATCCTCTACTTCAGCTTGGTGCCGAGGCGGTTACGAAGTACCAACTTGGTTCCTCAAGTTTGCAGTGTCCCTTCTTTCTCGTCTATTTCTAGGTGGAGGGACCCCATTGGGTTCATGGCTTTACCCATGGCTTTGCTGTCTCTGTATATGGGTGATTGTTGGGGCCTATTCCTAGGCATCGATGGTCCAATTCTATCGAAGACACTGGTAAATTGCTGAGGTTCTTGTGCATATTCTGGGGGGAAGTTTTCTGCCCACTGTGGTAAGTTAACACCGAGTCCGTTAGAAGTGTAATTTGTCAACATGTCCACCTCCACTTTTCATTCGATAGGGCTAGGTTCCCTTTTGAGTCTATAAGGGTAAGCCCCGATGTTGTTCTCCTTTTTCTTCTTGTTGGAAAGTCTCCCACTGAAGCCTTTGATATTCAGCTTGTCTTTGCATTTGCATGAGTAAATGATGCAGGCAACATTTTGTTGAGCTATGTTTCTCATGTTTGTAGCCATCTCTCCCATCTCTCTTTCTAGGTGTACAGTAGTGTCATCACCTCGTTGATGTTGGTGGTGAGGTCACCGGATGTTGACATTTATCCAAATGACTTCTTCTTCAGAAGCCTCCTCTTGTTGATTCCTATCGTAAGAACCGCAATGGCTAGAACTCATGATATAATAATAACTTTTATGTTGAAAGAAGCTTCTAGTGATGCCCCTTCAATATCCTCGGTTGTTCTTTCTTCAACAACCAAGACCTCTATACAAAGTTGGGTTGTGGAATGATTTCTTTTTCGATGGCTTTCACCACAAGGATGCATGTGGCTATATTGTAGTTTCCCACAGATGGCAGCAATCTGTTGACTCAAATTTTGTACCTCCAACGTGGCGAACAAATCACAAGGTCTCTCACGTCCACGCAAGCCTGCTTCTTGTATCCTTGGACAAACAGTTAGCCACACGTGGCTTCCACTGATGGTGGTGGAGTTGGTCACATGAGCTCAAACGATTAAATCAGTTGATTCTTGTATCCTTGGACAAACAGTTAGCCACATGTGGCTTCCTCTGATGGTGGTGGAGTTGGTCACATGAGCTCAAACGATTAAATCAGTTGGGGAAATAAATGTATGAGTGTTAGAGGACTTACACTAGCCTCCAATGTAAGAAAATATGTTGGCTTTGGGGAGTGATAGATAAAACGGTGATATGGCAAAGTTATAATTTAAGAATTTAAACTTGCATTACCCTTAAAATGACACTAAGAGTGTGTTTGGTAGAGATTAAAATCGGATTAAAATTGAAAAATAAACCGTTATTGTTAACTTTTATTAGACGGGTGGGACCCAATAACGGCTATATTTCCAATTTTAATTAGATTTAAGCTCTCTCAAACAAGCTCTAAGTGTGAGCCTTTATAGTAGAAAAAAGATGAATGGAAGTCGTTGGATGAAGAGATATGTGGCCTCATCCTTGCGGCTTCAATAAGTTCCTACTTAATTTCAGAAGGTTCAAAGTAGTTGTAGATTTGAGTGATATGGAGTAAGATTTGAATAGAAACATGAGTATGCTCTGCAGTTGCACCTTCACGTTGAACCTCTGCATCAGAAAGTGCTCTACTGACTGTATGATCCGTCCGGAGTTACAGTGATTCACAGCAAAGTCCGAAAGTCAGACCCTTTGTTTAAGCCTGTTGAGGCATTGTTTGGGCTAGAATACCGTGACTTGCTGTAGGTTACTATCACTCCGCTATTTTGCATTTTGACGAAGACATCGGCATCACTTTATTAAAACTACTTTATTAAAGTAGTTTGTCCTTTTATAATCATGTTTTAGATAAGCTTTGTAGTATTGAGACATGTGTAAAGTGTGTGGGTCCCGTATGAATATTTTAATGTTTTATCTTCTTTATATAAGGAGACCTCGTCCTCATTGTAAATCATCTTGGAATCAATCGAACTAGTGTGTTTCTATATCATGTTCTTCTTCTAAACTTTTCCAGTTTCTACTTAATTTCAGAAGGTACAAAGTAGTTGTAGATTTGAGTGATATGGAGTAAGATATGAGTAAAAACATGAGTATGCTCTGCAGTTGCACCTTCATGGTGAACCTTTGCATTAGAAAGTACTCTACTGACTGTATGATCCGTCCGGGGTTACAGTGATTCACAGCAAAGTTTGAAAGTCAGGCCCTTTGTTGAAGCCCGTTGAGGCGTTGTTTGGGCTAGAATGCTATGACTTGCTGTACGTTGTTGTCACTCCGCTATTTCGCTATACCATTTTACCATTCATAATGCCTAACTTGCGGCTTTAGACTTGACCTGATGGGCTGGACATGGAGGCGACGATGATGAATTGTCACATTAATCACATACTGAAGTTTGCCTGGAAGATCTTGTACCGAGCTCCTTTCGTGAACTTGCTTCCCCCTTATATGCTTGTTACTATTTATCTTTAGAATTCACCGTTAACATATCTTTATTTTCATGGCAACACGTCAATTAAGTAGTAACCTGATAAATAAAAGGATAAAGCAAAAGCTCGTGGTAGATACAAGGAGCCAATTATCATCATTTTCTACTATTTTTATGAAAAAAATAGCATGCCTGTCATCATTAATTGCATGATGCTTAGTTTCCTTGTTAGTAGAAAAACACTTTCGCTAAATGAAAAACTAGTTTCATTGCAATGTCAACATCTAATAAACCAAATTATGAATGGTGAAAGTGATAAAACAGGCACGTACATTGATTTTAGATTGTAAATAAAGCAGGCTCCTTGTCCCCTCTTTTGAGTCTCAGATCAATCATAAGTGCCTCCAAATAAGTATCATGTTTGCCAAACTTACAGACTCTCACCTTGGTCCACATTATGGAGGGTACCAATGGAATGCGTGCCGAGTTGATGCTAACAGCTTATAGAAACTTACACGAGGATGACTATGCACGCTTCCCGGTATATGGTGCATGTGTTTAGCACACAATACTAGACAAAAGTAGATCGTGAAAATAACAAGATTTTACGTTTTGATAGAGCCCAGAAAACTGTTTCATCATTATAATCTACATATCCACACAAGTTTTGAAGAATGCCCAATAATCATTGGTATGCTAATGCATTTTCTGCCATCAATTCTATAATGGAAATTAAGAAGATGACAGAAAATGGATGCATAATAATAGAATGGTTGATTGTTATCGAAATTTTTAAACAAATATACTGAAATAAGTAATCATTAGATTCCATCTTCCTTTCTCATGCATAATGCTATCTAAATTCCAAACCAGGAAATTTGACAAAATTTTCTGCATAAACTGCAAATTATTTTCTCTCTCTCTATACAAGGTATCAATGATAATTAACAAAAATACCCAATAATTATCATGTTGCAGAGAGAGAGAGAGAGAGAGAGAGAGAACGATTTTCTTCTAATCACAGTTAAACATAATGAGACAATCACCTAATCCATTTATTATGGGGCCAAAGTATCATCGTTACAGTACTGAACCCCTCCTGGACATAGTCTCATCATTTGCGAGAAGCTTCCTTAGCCTGCACATGTTTGACATGAAGTACTAGACAGTGCAATGGATCAACATTTAACTTTTTTTTTCTTCTTTCTATCTAATGCTACTTACCAAACATCCCCTATATTTTTGCCTTGCTACCTGAACATGACATTCAACTGGAGGCCAAAGGAGAGGTAGCCTGATTTTAGGTAGAAGTTATATTAGACTTGGAAGCACCTTTCATTTATACATTCAACTGGAGGCCAAAGGAACCACAGATGAGGAAGACATGCTAGTGCTACATAAAAAAACTCAACTGTTAGATCTGGATGCACCACTCATTTAGCCCTCGTTTGACACCCATTAATTTCTCATTCTCATTTTTATTCTTCATTTCAACCATATATTCTCCAAATAAAATAATATTATACACAAATCAAAAAAATTTCATCACTTTTCCACTATACATTCTCAAATCAATCACTATTCCAAAATATCTATTCTCTTCAAAAATAGCTTATACATATATGCTGTCTCCTTTTCCAAGTAGCAAGGACAAAAGTTTTGAGGAAAAGAGGAAGATAAAAGAGCAAGTTTCCTTTAAACCTAGCCACATACCAGGTTTCAGATAGAACACCGGGTTCTTGCAACAGCACAGACTATAGACAAGGGAAAAGGGATTTGGATTAGATCATGAAAAAATTGTGCCAAACTTAGGGATGTCCAAAAATTCTGAACCAAACCCGAACCGAACTGAATCGAGTGATTCTTCATAAGTTAAATACCCGAACGGGTATTCGAATCAAGAACCGATGGATTTAGGTAGGGTCTCTAATCTAGACCAGGAATCGAAGAACCGAAACTAAATAAATTTTTTTATTTTTTATATTGAATTAATTAATTTTTTTTATAAACAAATTAGCAAATTAATTAAATAAATCAGATTATTTCATAATTTTAATTTTAAATCAAATAGTTTGTAAGTATTACCAATATTTAAAAATATTTTATTTTTATAACTTTTAATTTATATTTCATTTTCTTTATGCAGGCAGGCAGGCTATTTGAAACAAATGAGTTTATTTTATGTAGTGTTGCTATAATATTAATATCTACTTTTTGTTATTTGTATGCATTTAATTAATCTTATTGGACGGCTAGTTATTTATATGTTTTTTAATTGGGTTACGTTAATTTGTAAAAGTTACAAATGAAATGTCATTAGTTGTATTTATGTAGTATTGCTGTAAATATTAAAAAAAATTAATTATGGTACGGAACCAAACCGAACCGAACCAGAACGGTTCCACAATTATATTTGGATCCGACGGTTCCATTTATTAAATACCCGAAAGTTTTGGGTCAGTTCGGTTCTGAAGAACCAAACCGACTTACGGACAACCCTAGCCAAACTCATGTTTGGTTTTCACCGACAAAAACTGAAGATGAGGAAAGTAAAAGAATTTATCACTTGTGTGCACGGATAAGTAGGAGAGGAGGGGAAATAAGATGGATGGAACATTGAGTAGGGTAGGTTGTTAAACAGAATAAAACTATGCGGCCGACACGAGAATTTATCCAAATTTTAATACTCAATATTTTGTAAAAAAATGTTCTACACTTTGGATCCAAGTCTCTGAGCACAGGTGCACAATAGTAAGTTGATAGAAGGCTATTCCAAAGTTTTTCAGAGTACCATAGTTTCAAGAACGAATATTTGCTGAAGAAAAGTTTCTTGTTATTGTCTGTTTCTAAAGGTTAAAAAATGTATGTCATGTAGCGTTGACAGTCATTATGACATCTGACTTACTGGAGTAAAATAGCCTAAGAGCTTAACTAACTTAAATGTACAACTATAGGGTACCCAACGTAAATCATTTAAAGGTCATAAAAGCACTGAAGATTTATGCATAACTTGATAATTATCAAAGAAAGATGGGCATGCCTGTAGTCATTCAAACGTATTACAAGAGATAAAAGAGCAAACAATCAATAGGGAGTCCTAAACATTTCCTCAGACAGTCTTTGCCCTTGTCTCCAGAAGTTCCCTTGCTCCAGGAAGGATCCCTTTTCTCTAACACTTCAATAATCAAGCTACTATATTTGGTCAAAGAAGAATGATGCACTTCTCTGATTTACTATTCTATTCATCCATGGATTGGTATGCTAAAATAGCTCCAACGCTTAATTTAAGAAAGAACAACAGAAAGGAAGAGGAAAAAATCTCTGGAACTGAAAATTAGAGTTAAACATACAGCCAACCTTCTGCAGATTCCAGAAATCACTGGAATTGAAAATTGGAGTTCACAACTGCACATTCCAATTATTCTGCTATCTATTAATCTTCCTCCTCAATCCGGAATGAAATAATTAACAAAGTAATATGTAATATGCAAACAGTACAGCAAGAAAATGAAAAGAAGATAATTATCATTCTTATTGAGATATTAAAGGTTTGTTTGAGCTGGTAAAACTTACTTTGGCTTGTCAGTTAAAGTCACCAGAGCTCTAAATACACCTGGACTGATCTTGTCAGCAAGAATACCCTTTTCGGAAATTGAAAACGACTTTTCTTTCACAAATCTTCAAAGTTTTTTTGATTCATAATCAAAATGTGCTTGATCTGCATGACATTGTATGCTAGCTATAAGCAAATCAAGATCAAGTCTCCACCCAGAGCAGAAATATAGTTTAATGTGAACGATTGAATCAGCTTAAAGTCCAGTTTAATTACATATTCTCCTCCACGATCATTAAGTGCACAAAGTTAAATTGATACATTAGCACATGAAAATTGATATGCGAGTATAAGTTTCTTCCATTTCCCTATTTTCTTTATGGTCCTAGATTTCTTCAGTTTCCCTAAATTTTACAAGACTGGTAATAAGAGAACCTGAGACAAAGAAATTACATTGCTGTACATATCGTATGCTAAGATCATAGACAATTCAAAAGCACCAGTTTGAATTGTAGGTTTGTTGCCATCTTATTTTATGCCTAGTAATTTGGCTGAAAGTTTACAGGACCTTGTGCTAAAGATCAGATTATGGAAAATTTTTACTTTTTTTCATTGCCAAGGATCAATTTTGGCTGAGATTAATATATTTGTAAGCATCTACGAGTAGAAAAGCTTAATTGCTACTTTGCTAGTAAATTTTGGTTTACCATTAAAATTCAATAAAATGTGATCTATAGCTTAAATACATATATTTGGTGTTTTACTAGAGGTGTCAAGACGGACGGGCCGGTCATGACCCGTGAAAACCGGGACCCCGGGCCGACTCGTGACCCGTGCGGACGGTTCACGGGCCAAAGAGTTTTGACCCACGGGTTTCGCGGG
>OU503042.1:25131698-25139198 GCA_912172775.2 Fraxinus pennsylvanica | reverse complement strand
TCTTGTCGTATAGCCAAAATTTACACTGAAGTACTCTTCGATTATCCTTCTTGTTTATCAATCATTTCTTATATGCAGTACTGATTTGTTAGTGTCCAAGCACCAGTGGATAAAAAATGCCAAAGGGATTGAGAATTACATTGAAGAAATATGTTGGGGTTCTGGAAAACATGTTTTGCTTCTTGGACATAGTCTATGGGGGAGTTGATGCAACTGCTGCTTTATCCATGTTTTGGGATGAACTAGAAGGAAAGGTTGCTGGGTTAGCATTAGCACAGAGCCCTTACAGGGACAGCCCAATTGCTTAAGATATATAAAGAAATACAATGAAGATGAAGAATGACAAATGCAGGCAAACGAGTTGAAGCTTTGATGATTTGGTTTTGAATATTCTGATGATTTAAATCATTACTAATGAATGAATATACAACCATATATATACTTGCAAAACCGGTACAAAAGGGAATAAAAATAAAGAATCAAATATTGTTACAAGATAACAAACTCCACATGGTGAAGCCTTCTAGATTGTTCTTATTGAGCTGGACCTTCAATACTTGCTGTGGCAACTTGGTCAGCTGAGTCATCCGCCACATGGTTTCCTTGCTTGTCACAATTTAACATCCTCCTGTAAGATGGAGAGTAGATATCAATTACTCCCATCTTGAGCATATGTGAGTAAAGGTTTGGAGAACTCATTGCTTTTGTCAACATGTTAGCTAGTTGTGATCCGGTGTGAACATACTCAGTAGTTACACTTTCATTCTGAATTTTATCTCTCACAACATGGCAATCTATTTCTATATGCTTCGTTCGTTCATGGAAAACAGGATTTGTGGCAATGTATATGGTAGATTTGTTGTCGCAGTACAGTTTAGCTGGTTGCTTATATTCAATTTGTAGATCTTCTAACAGATACTTCATCCAAGTCACTTCACAACATGCCTGCGCCATTGCCCTATACTCTACTTCTGAGGAAGACCTTGAGACCACACTTTGCTTCTTTGATTTCCATGAGACGAGTGAAGAACCAATGAATACACAATATCCAGTCACAAATCTTCGAGTCTCTGGACATGCAGCCCAATCTGAATCTGAGTATGCTTTCAATTGCACAACAGAAGTAGCAAGATAGAATAGCCCCTGTCCTGGTGCCCTTTTAATATACTTCAGAACCTTGTGTGCTGCCTGGAGGTGTAGCACTCTAGGCTTGTCCATGTATTGACTTAACAATTGCACCGAATATGAAAGGTCTGGTCTTGTTATAGTTAGGTATAACAAACGCCCTATTAGTCTTCTATAGACAGCAGAATCAGGAAGTGGATCATCCTCATCCTTGCTTAATTTTGTATTCTGGTCAAGGGGCAGCTTTGAAGGTGCTGACCCTATAATACCTGAATCTCCTAAGATGTCAAGAGCATATTTCCTCTGACATATGTGGATCCCTTTCTCCGTTCTTGCCACTTCTATTCCTAGGAAATATTTCAACTTTCCCAAATCCTTGATTTTGAACTTTGCATCAAGAGCTCCCTTAAGTTCATTTATACTATCCATGCAATTCCCTGTTAAGATAACATCATCTACATAAACAAGAATGGCTGTAAAAGAGCTCTGTGTGACCTTGGTAAATAAACTATAATCTGCTTTTGACTGAACAAAACCTCGATGAGTGGTAAAGGCAGACAACTTGGCATACCATTGCCTTGAAGCTTGCTTCAGGCCATACAAACTTTTATGTAATTTGCACACCTTTGGTCTGTTATCAGTTCCATATCCAGGGGGCAATTCCATATATACATCTTCACTTAAATCACCATGTAAAAATGCATTATTAACATCTAATTGATATAAGAACCACCATTTTAAGGCTGCAATGGCTAGTAAACTCCGAATGGTAACTACCTTAGCAACAGGAGAAAAGGTTTCATGGTAATCCAAGCCTTCTTGTTGTGTTTTGTGTATATCCCTTCGCAACCAGCTTGGCTTTGTACCTTTCTATGCTCCCATCAGCTTTAAACTTGATTTTAAACACCCACTTACACCCTATTGCATCCTTATTAGGCGGCAGATCAACAATTGCCCAAGTGTTATTTGATTCAAGAGCTTGAATTTCTGTTTTCATGGCTTCACACCACTCAGGGTATTTGATGGCTTCTTGATTTGGTTTAGTATGAGAGGTTATGGAGCTAACAAAAGCTTTATGAGGTGATGTCAGTCTTTTATAAGAAACATTATGACAAAGAGGATACAGGCTACCTGAGTTCACAGATCCTTCTGCCTCGGCCAAGTTCTGAAAAGGGGTGAATGAATTCAGATGTTGACATATGAAATCCTGCAAATACTGAGGGGTTCTTTTGATTCTGGTGGACTTTCTAGGCAGAGGAGAGTTGATTGGTTCAACATCAGCAACATGCAGGTCTATTTGTTTTGTAATTTGTTCAGTTTGGCTTTGAGTTGTGTCATAGCTTTTACTCTAATTTTCACAACTAGGATTTGAGGTAGGTTGAATATTTAACTCTTCAGAATCAAGGAATATGTGATCATTCGAAGTAGGACTTGCTGGATTTTGAAAGATATGAGGGACAGTAGGATAATTGAGTTGTGTAGCACTGATTTCTTTGAAATGAAAGATAGTCTCATAAAAGACTACATTTCTAGATGCAAAAATTTTATTAGTCTGTAAGTCAATAAGCTTATACCCTTTAATCCCAAAAGGATACCCCAGGAATGCACATTTTCTGGCCCTAGAGTCGAACTTGTGCTTGCCTTGCATGAGTGTGGTGGCAAAGGCAAGACAACTAAATACTTTGAGGTAAGAGTATGCTGGTTCCTTTTGAAATAAAATCTCAAACGGGCTTTTATGGTTCAAAATAGATGAAGGTGTTCTATTGATGAGGTAGACTGCAGTCATAACACATTCATTCCAATACTTTAATGGCAATTCACTTTGAAATCTTAGGGCTCTTCCAATGTTCAAAATGTGTTGATGCTTCCTTTCTACTATGGCATTTTGCTGAGGAGTCTTAACACAAGATTTTTGGTGTATGATCCCCTTTTCGAGATAGAGTTCTTTCATATTAAATTCCCCACCATTGTCAGATCTAATAATTTTTATTTTGGTTTTGAATTGAGTTTCTATCATAAGGTAAAAATTTTGCAAAGCTTTTGATGCGTCTGATTTAGATTTCAGCATGTATGCCCAGGTGCACCTGCTGAAATCATCCACAATAGTGAGAAAATAACGTGTTCCATCATAACTCATTTCATTGCAAGGTCCCCAAAGATCAATGTGTATTAAATCAAAGCATCACTCTGATCTGTGTTGACTTACAGGGAAAGGTAGCTTGTGCATTTTGGCTAAAGGGCAAACATAGCATGGCTTAAACCTATCTGCCTTAGGAATGACTTTGCTGGAAGGAAAAGAAAACGATGGATGTCCTAATCTATAGTGTCAGATATCAAAAGTTTCAGAGGAGCTTATTACAGATGCTGCAATCTTTGGAGTTTGTATTAATTGATTCAAGCTTTGCTGAAGGGCTGAATGGGAAACTGATGTCTTCATTAAATGGTAGAGACCTGACTTCAATTCACCCATTCCAGTCGTGGTCCAAGTCAAAAGGTCCTGTATGTAGCAATAATCAGGAAGGAAAATAACGCAACAATGTGAATCCAGAGTTAGCTTTCTAATAGATATCAAATTAAAATCAAAAGAAGGCACACATAAGACATTATGTAGGATTAATGTTTCTGTGACTTGGCTGGTTCCAACCTGTGTAACAGGAACGGTGTTCCCATTTGGTAAAGACACACAACAATTAATTTGTGATTTAATGGAGGTGAAATGAGATGGTGAACAGATCATATGATTTGTTGCACCAGTGTCAAGTATCCATGGAGTTTTGAGTTTATCATAATCAGTTCTAACAGATGATAAACAATATGATGTACCACAGATTTTTGGAATTTCATTTTCTGAGTTTGATTCAGTGTTTTGATCCTGGTTGGTCGATGGTTTGAGGATTGCCATGAGTTGGAAATATTGCTCTTGAGTTATTGGCACTTGAGCTTTGTTGATTTGTTCCTATCTTGGTAGCATGGTGACCTGATTTGCAGCTGGTTTAAAAAACCTCTTCCCTTCATTTCTGAGATTTAGTGGATATCCATGAACTTTGTAGCAATTATCAACCTTCTGGCTAGGCATCTTACAATGTGAGCATATAGGCTTATCAGGATTGGCCTTGAAACACCTCTCAAGAGAGTGTCATGCGATTTTGCAGAAAGTATAGTAGTAATCCTTCTTCTGCAGTGAAGGTCTCTGTTTGCCAGCTCGTTTTCCTCTTGCCACGAAAGATAGATGATCATTCACAGATCCCTCTACTGATATTTTCCTCCTTTTCTCTTCCTGTTGTATAGTGGAATAGATTTCATTCAAAGTGGGAAAAGGCTTCATCAGTAGAATCTGTGCCTTGATGTTTTTGTATGATTCATTCAATCCCATTAAGAACTTCATTACCCAGTCTCGTTGCTGGTTTTCAACCACCGTCTTCAGACCTCCACAAGTACAATTGGGGATGGTTTCATAGTTCAGTAGCTCATCTAGAAGGGTCTTAAACTTGGAGAAATAAGTACTCACATCGTCTTGGCTTTGAACTAGAACCATGATGGCCTGCTTGACCTCATAGATCCTAGGAGCATTCTGTTGCGCAAAATGATGTTCTAGCTCTAACCATAGGTGATGTGCGGTTTCAGCATAGACATTGCTGCTTCTGATGTCCATTGCCATGGCATTTTGAAGCCAAGTAATGACAATATCGTTGCATCTCAGCCAATTCTCAATGAGAGGATCATCTTGATCAGTTGGCTCACAAATTGTTCCATCAATGAAACCCAATTTGTTTTTAATTCTGATGGCTCGTTTTACAGATCTAGCCCAGGGATGATAGTTGTTTGCTTCCAGTATTTGAGTAACTAATATACCCCCATTTCCATCGTTGCTTCCTATGAAGTAAAGGCTATTTGGATGTGTAGGTTCGAGATTTTTGAAATCAGTATTGAGTTTTTGGTTTTGATTTGCACTAGCATTTGATGAATCTGCTTGAATTTCGACATTTGGTTGTGTTTCGATATTTTGCTCAGCCATTAGAATGGCTCTGATACCATATAAAGAAATACAATGAAGATGAAGAATGACAAATGCAGGTAAACGAGTTGAAGCTCTGGTGATTTGGTTTTGAATATTCTGATGATTTAAATCATTACTAATGAATGAATATACAGCCGTATATATACTTGCAAAACCGGTACAAAAGGGAATAAAAATAAAGAATCAAATATTGTTACAAGATAACAAACTCCACATGGTGAAGCCTTCTAGATTGTTCTTATTGAGCTGGACCTTCAATACTTGATGTGGCAACTTGGTCAGCTGAGTCATCCGCCACATGGTTTCCTTGCTTGTCACAATTTAACAAGATATACTACGCCCGGCCTGTTTTGTTTAGATAAAAATCAATTTTTAGCAAATTTTGTTAAAAGTTGATGGAAATTGTGGTTGAAAAATTGTGAATACCATAAAAATGAAATGTATAGTTAAAATTAACTGTGGACTGCTTGAAAAAATACCATTTGTCAAGGGAAATGCCTGTTATTTCTTTCCACACAAAAGCTAGCACTTCTCCTAGCCCGGGGTCGATCGGCAAGGCTGGGCCAATTTTTAAAACACTGATTTTTTTATTACTTGAAATGGGCACCATTTTAAAATCTCACACAGGGCACCCAAAATCTCAGGGTCGGCTCTGCATGCAGTGCTAACGATGTCTGCCTCTTCCTCTGATGGACAACCTGCAACAGTCCCTGTGGTGATGCCTTTGGGTGGTGCAATGCAATGGCCGTCTGTGCACTGTGCACAGCTGCTTCAGATTAGGTATGGCAATAAAAGTGATGGACTAGTAACTTGTCGTGATGCAGAAGTCCCAGGCTCCATTGTTGTTCTGCCAAAGTGCAAGCTAGACCATGCTTGGATGGCGTATTAATCATTGAATCATGACCCGTTACAAGCAGATGCTTCTCAAATGTGTGAAGCTCTTCTGGCTTCGCTTGTAGAGGTTGGACAGAAGAAAGGACGTGAACTTGTCAAGAAAAATGAAAGAAGAAATGTCGATTAATTTTTCAGTATTCTTTTAAAATTTTTGTGTCGATCTGTAGCTTAATTCAATTAATTCTTTCATTCTTTTGTAAGATGTATAGTTGGCTGAGAAATCCCAGGGACCGACTGGTTTCCTGATGAGTGTGGGTAAAGGCAGACTGGTATAAAATGATATTATGCCCCTGTTTTGTGGGAATTAAAATCAGGTTTTTAGTAGATTTCGATAGAAGTTGATGAAATGTTTGATTGAAATGTTGTGGAACTCATAAAATATGTGATTGAAATGAATGGTTGACTTTGACTTAAATTAAAATCTAGATTTTAATCCGTACCAAATTAACATTTTTTGAAAGTTTCAAACTTCCATAAAAAATATTAATTTTCAGTTTTGATTTTTAATATTAACTTTTAATATAAATTAAATCTCGTAATATTATAGTATGACATACTTTTTATTGGTATAATTCTCATTATTGTGGGGGCTAAGTTTTATACTAAAAGAAGGGATGAGATATAATTTGCTCACAACTTGAGATACAACTAAAAAACACAAATTAAAGAATTATTCTCCCGTATTTATTTCATATTATATTTTTATACTTTTGACAATTCGACAAAGGCTCGTTTTTTAGCTCCATGTGGTCATGCACATGGAAGGGGAACCGGCCATAAGTCATGTGAGTTTTATCTTAAAGTCGTATAGTGCAGAAAGTATCAACACGAAGGGGAGGCAACACGACTTTAGGACGAAGTTCTTAACGTGACTTCGTAAGGCTAGTTTTCTAACTTTCTAACTCTTCTACTCTTATGTATAACTTTTCTGTTGTTCATGGAGCTAGTAGTTCCCTTCTTATAATATTTATAGCAAGACCGAGATAAAGGGACCTTCTGTGAATATATACTGTGTTAAACGATTGCTTTTATGCACTTCTAATAATTTTTTTTGGTGAATCGATTCTGATGATGTCTTATCAACCTTGTCTATGAGGTTAATCAATACATATGTTTCAGAAAGCATCGTATATACTGCAAGTCAAGTTCATTAGCTATCTGATCAGGGGCGAATCCAGCCCTGAAGTTCAGCACGGGCGGTCGACGATCATTGACTGTTGACCGCAACGATGGGAATGACGATATTGATTATTAATTTTTAATTAAATAATATTAAAAAATGTTCGATTAATATATAAATACACTAAAACGTAGCAATGCTGTAATATAAAAATATAATTCAATAAACACAAAATAAAAATAAGTAATACAATTTCACTTTGTAATTGTACGCTTAGATAACTAGAATCTCCGTGGTTTCATATTTTGAAAGCGCTGCAAGATTGTCTCATTATCAAGTTTTT
>OU503042.1:25108140-25128648 GCA_912172775.2 Fraxinus pennsylvanica | reverse complement strand
CCCATTCAACCCAATTACCCTCTTCTATAAATATCCAAGTCATTGGATGAAAGTCTAAGGTGGTTATTTTCATTGCCTCGTCTTATTCTCTAAAGATCCAAAAACATATTCTTTCATTATGATTCATCCTTTCTTCTTAAGATCATATAACCACATGTTTGGAAAAAATATCAAACCCATTAAACCGAAACACCATATACTTCCTATTGGTCATAGGAATATACTTTCTCAGTTGAATTTCAGATGTTGCTGGAGATTGAGAGAGGTTGGACTACAAGCTCACGAAGAGCACAAATCTTTGGAGCAGACCTTGGAGTTAACATGAAATAGATCGGGAAACCTAGTGGAGTTGGCTAGATAACATATAACTGTAACTCACTTCGTGTTATCTATAGTGGAGGTAACTGGCTTGGTCCAAAAGTTTTTACCCAGTTGGAGTTTCTCCATCATCATTTTGGTGTTCGTTATTTATTGTTTTCTTTATTACTGCGGTATTCAAATTTAAGAAAATTGACTTGTTTGATTAATCATCTAGAAACAATTAAAAGTGACTTGTTATTTTTTATTAATTAATTCCATACGTTGGGTCAAAACTAAAAACGGATAATTAATAATCATTCGGTAACTTAGTAGCTGTTAATTTGGTAATCCGTAACTTTCAAGTGGTATCTAGAGCGACACCCGATTTTTCAATTGGTATCAGAGCCCAAATTCGTTCATTGACCCATATTATCTAGATGAGTACTTCATTATCCGTCCAACCATATTTTGATGGTTGTAATTATGTCTACTGAAAGGTTAGGTTGTGAACCTTTTTAAAATACATGGATGAGCGTATTTGACTTAACGTTGTGAATGGTTGGGCTGCACCTAGTTCTACGGTTGATAAAGAAATAATCCCTACCAATGTTGCTGATTGGACTAGAGCGAACTTAGATGAATGTAACTGGAACAGTAAAGTCTTACATGCCCTATTTATGACAGTATCCCCGGAAGAATTTAGGCGAGTGTCTATGTGTGAGGTAACCAAAGAGGTTTGAGATATTCTACAGACCACACATGAGGGAACTTAGGCAGTTAAGAACTCTAAATTGTAGATGGTAACCACTAGGTTTGAAGAAATTCTATTGACGAAAGATGGAACTTTTGGTGATTTTTATGCAAGCTTAAATGACTTAGTAAATTCTAGATTCAATCTAAGTGAGAGAATCCCGGAGCCTAAGATAGTCAGAAAAATTCTTAGATTTATTCCAGAAAGGTTTAGACCTTAATTCACGACAATAGAGGAGATTAAGGACTTAAATTCCATTAAGATTGAAGAGTTGGTTGGATATCTCCAGACTTATGAGCTTACATTAGCTAAACCTACAAAGGATAAGTTATTGGCCTTAAATACTGTGGGGAATAGTCATAGAATTATCGGATTCAGATTCCCTAATGAAGAAGAGTTAGTTTACCTTGCTAAAAAATTTTGAAAAATGTTTAGGAATAAAAAAAAATCTCAAGAGAAGCATAGAAGTGGTTCTAGTGGATCTAGGAAGAGTTCTAAAACTATGAAGTGTCATAATTATAGAAGTTTTGGCCATTTTAAGAATGAGTATCCTAGCAGTAGGAGAAATTCAAATAAAGCTATGAATGATACTCTCACTGATGACGAGTTTAACTCGGACAATCAGAGTGAGAAATCCACTTGTGATGAAAGTGGAAAATATATTGTCTTTACTGTTAAAATTATGAATGAATCTAATAAGGGGAGTGAGAAGGCTGATAACGTAAGTAATGGTGAGGAATATTCTGATAGTGATGAAAATATCCATGAGGCTTATGATAAGATGTATGAGGAAAGTACGAGAGTCACGAAACTTGAGTCGGAAAATGAGAAACTCTTAGCGTACATCTAGGAATCTACCTCAACCTTAAGTGAGTTGAAATTCATGAATGAATCTTTAGATACTCAGGTTAGGAATCTCACTAGTGAGCTTGAAAAAACCTCTAAGGGAGCTAATGAGCCGATGGTTGAAAAAGAAATCTTAGAAATCCAGGTTAAAAATTTTCTGAGCGATCTAGAGTATTCCAAGTCTCAACTTCTTGTCTTCTTTAGTTGTTCTAAGAAGCTAGATAACATTTTGGGAATGAGCAAGCCTAGTGGTAATAAAGGAGATCTGTGATGTAATAAAAATGATCATAATGTTTCTAGTACGTTCAAGACCACATTTGTCCCTGGTACTGACCAGTTTAAACATGTACCTAACCCTGAATCTAAAAATAAGGGATATGTAGGAGAGATGCCTACTAGACAGCATAGGACCGGCCAACCTAGGAATAGACGTCAACGATCATATACGTGCTAGGTTTATCCCTACATATTTTCATTGCAGTGAGTTAGGACACATAACTCCTACGTGTCGTCATTTCCTGAACGGAAATAGAAATTGGAACTTAAATAAAAATAAGAATCGGGAGTTTATTGGTCATATTGACTTTCTTACTAATCAGGTGAGACAATTGACCAAGTTAATAACACTGATGACTGGGAATATTCCTGTCACTAGGCAAGTTTGAGTAAAGAAAAATGATCTAAAAATTTTGAAATAGATCATGGTGCTGTTAAAGGTAAGAGTATTTGCATACCTAACTGATTAGGTATTTTTGGTACATGTCATACTTTATCATTGTGTGACATTGATTTATACATGCATCGTATTTGTTTATTTGTTTTCTAGGTAGAAAATTCATGCATATTTTTTATTTTTTTTGTGTGTGCTTGGTGCATTCGTTCTTTAAAATAAAACAACCAAAAAAATGATAAATTGAAAGATAAATGCGAGACTTTATTTTTACAGCATTATATACAATATACTTGAATTTATTTGTTGTGATCAAGTATGAGTTTAATCGATAAGTTGTAACATAGTTTTTATTGCTAGCTTAGGTTATTTATGCAGTACTTAGTATATGTGTCTTCATGTACCATCTGTACTGCACACATTATGATATTGTTAGTGAGACTCTACCGAGTGTGTGAGATTTGTGATGATAGTCACATGTTAGTAAGGTGATTTTAAACATGAATTGACCTTATTTATTAGACCTAAATTCAAATTTATCCTCGATAATAAAACACTCAATATCTTATGTTCTTCTTTGGAGCCCATTTGAGCCTACAGGGTTTCTCATAATTGGTGCTTATGGTCAACTAACTTGGGTTAACCGGCATCAAGCTCGCTATATGGGTCATTTTAGTCGTTTAATGAAGAAGAGTATGCACTTAAGATGTGAAAAATAATAATGAGCTTAAAATATTGAAAGATGTGAAAATAAATTATCCTCAAAGTCAAGGGAACAAAAGAAACTTTCCATACAAAATGAGATTTTCTGTATATGTTCTAATGTGCTTTAAATAGTTTGACTTGCATTAGTAGAGGAATACACTTATTGACAGTGGTATTTAGCGTGTCCTTTCTTACAGAATTAAGGTTTGAAGTCCTACTTCCAAAGGATTAATGACACTTTACACATATGAGTCACTTATACAATTCACTTCATATTAACTTGAACTGAGTATGTGAGAAGGTTTACTGTACGTTGATTATACTTATGTCTGCTAATGACTGCATTTTTGAGTGATTATATGTTAAAGTTTTTTTTATCCCTTCGTCATTTGTGTCAAAAATGGGGAGAGAAGAATAGTAAAAAGGGGAAGAGAGGAGAGTGAAGTAATTTTTTTTTTTAATTTTGATTTACGGGGAGATTAATTGATTTAAATTTTAATTTAGGGGGAGATTAATTGAATTCACTGCATTCTATATCATAAAGCTTAGCCGGTTGATTTTTTAATGTTTTTGTGATGCTAATGTTTTTGTTGGTGTTTGGATTAACATTAGTGTTACGTCTCAATCTAACTAGTATTGGTATCATATGTTTAATTGCTATATTTTCTGTATCACATACTTTTACACTGGGTATTTGAGTTGTGGTTTTCAGGAAACAAGTTTAACAAAAAATGCAAGAGACGTGCAGTTTGATGAAGCTTGGATAGTTTAGATTTTGTTTTTTTAGTTCCTTGACTTATTGTGCAGTTTTATCACAGAATGTCAAAGAAGGAGTTTGTTAAGTTTTTAGTGTTGACAATTTTGTGGAAAAAACGACTAATTTGTAACGTGTTGTAAAAATCAAGGACCTAAGGTACAATTTGTATAAATTGGGTTATGAGGTTTAAGGTTCAAGTATAAAAAGAGGAGATACACAGCGCTGCATTTTCGTTAGCCTATCACCTGGACACTGCTCCAGCGACAAAAATAGAATTCTTGTCGCTCGCCTGTCGCCCGACTCTCGACCGTCGCTCGTCTATCGCCGAGGTTTAGCTCGAGCGATAGGTTTATATGAAAAACCCTAATTTACGTTTTTAAACAAATTTTTCTAGCCCATTCAACCAAATTACCCTCTCCTATAAATATCCAAGCCATTGGATGAAAGTCTAAGGTGATTTTCATTATTTTCATTACCTCATCTTATTCTCTAAAGATCAAAGAACATATTCTTTTATTGTGATTCACTATTTTTTCTTGAGATCAAATAACAACATGTTTGGGAAAAACATCAAACCCATTAAATCGAAACACCACATACTTCCTATTGGTTATAGGAAAGTACTTTCTCAATTGAACTTCAGGAGTTGCTGGAGGTTAAGAGAGGTCAGACTACAAGCGCAAGAAGAGCACGAGGCCTTGGGAGCAAATTCTTGAAATTCCACTGGAAAGAGACAATTGCAGAAGATCTTGGAGCAGACCTTGGAGTTAGTAGGAAATAGATCGGTAAGTCTAGTGAAGTTGGCTAGATAACATCTGACTGTAACTCACTTCGTATTTTCTATAGTGGAGGTAATTGACTTGATCCCGAAGTTTTTACCCAGTTGAGATTTCTCCGTCATCATTTTGGTATTCGTTATTTATTATTTTCTTTATCACTGCGGTATTCAAACTTAGAAAAATTGACTTGTTTGATTAACCATCTAGGAATAATTAAAAGTGACTTGTTGCTTTTAATTGATTAATTTCGCACGTAAGGTCAAAACTAAAAGCGGATAATTAATAACCATTCGGTAACTTAATATCCATTAATTTGGTAATCCTTAACCTTCAAGTGGTATCCTGAGTGATGCTCGATTTTCAGCCTTCACCTGCATGTTGAATCACTAGGAAACTTGAGAGCCAACTAAATGCTATAAACAAGTTTTATAGATGTTGCCGAAACAATTTTTGTTTACATTATAGTTGAAGTGGAAGGCGATATTGATAGTGATTTAATTCTGATGAAGCCATTTGTTCACTTGAAAATGTACCGCAAGTGCACGAGTCGCGTACTAGTAATAAAGTGGACTTTTAGAGTCCAAGATATCGATCCCTCGATGAATGACTATTTAATTGTACAATAGTTGAACTAGTTCTAGCAATAGAAAAATACACAATTCATTTTGAGTTTTCAAAATAAGAGTAAATGATCTATACATAAAAATAACTAAAGATAACAAAGTTAACTTAAAATAAACAAGGTTCGAATTTGAGAAGAGTTGGGAGGTTGAAATGGTTGGGATTCATGATTTCACTTAACCATTATTTAATCAATTTTCAATAAGCAAATTAGCAAACCACTTATTTTCTATGTTAGACCCANTAATTGAATGAGTTAATCTACTATATCTCTATGTAGATTAAAGCCCAAAGAATTGCATTAATTCGTTGTGAAAATATCTCAGAGAATCACCTAGGGTTAGGAGTATATCTCTATCTCCTACAAGAACTTAAGGCATTTCTATTTGGTCTAAAATGCATAATATCTCTCGATTATTATACACTTCACTCAAGACAATCATTTAATGGCCAAATAAATGAAAGGAAATCAATACAATATCAAACACACATGAAAATAAGCAACTTTACTCAAAAGGCAAACATTGAAATTAATCAAATTATGTTAAGCTACATCAATCATCCCAACCTCAATAAGTTTAGCTCATTATATAAAAAGAGTGAAAATTGTGAGATTTAGAGTATTACATTACAAAGTGAACAAATCAAATGTTAAAATTCAAGATAAAGAAGTGAACCCGTCCCTTGAATGAAATTCTTGAAATGTTGATCTTGATTTTCACCCAAAATTCTACTTTTCTTGTTTTTCTCCTCCTCCTCTTCTTCTTCTCTTGTTGAACCAAGGCTTTTTGGAAAATGAGAAATCTAAAAACTCTAACAACTCGGGTTTGAGTCATGAGATTTGGTCCTTAAATACTCCCAAAATCGAGTACAAACAAATGCCCAAAATGGCCTCAAATTTCTGATTTTTGACCATTTTCAACGCACAGGTGTGCGGGTGTGCACAATTCCAGAAGTAAAGTGCGCGGGTGCACACTTTTGATGAAATCAAAAATTGCATAGGAGGTCCTAAGGATATTTAATTATTAGTCCTTCAACTTTGATAAGTGATATTTTAGTCCTCAACTTTTTGATTCCTTCATTTTGATGATGAACTTCAAAGTTGGCTTTCAATTAAGCTCAAATCTCTTTCATTTTGCTTGTTTTTCCTTTCAATGCGAGGTTCACCTATATAAGACAAAATAATCACAATTATGAGTAGAAATTCGCTGAATTTATCAATACTTCTTCCATTTAACGACTCTAATAAGTGTGTAAAATCACACTTATCACACCCCCAAACTTAAGCTCTTGCTCGTCCCAAACAAGATTATCTACTAACACAATCAAATAATACATGATAAAGATTAACACTAACTAGATAACTTGCTATAATAATCAACGAGTGTAAAATTGTATAATCAGTTCACAAATATGCTCCAAATAATACTAGTAANAGTAATTTAAACCCATTAGTTATCTAAGCCTAAATATCGAAAACAATTGCACCAAATCAATTTTTTTTCAATAAAAGCTCTTAATTGACCTCACACCCTTAAACTTTTTTTTTTACCCTTATAGCGAGCTTTATGTCGATAGCTCCCGGTTGTTTAGACCAAAAGGTACCGAGTTTCGAGATACCCCAACGGACTTAATAACTCGAGTCAAAAAGGCTACGAAGTGAGGCCTAAAATTCAACAAGTGCAACATCATTATTTTAAGCACAACAAAACTAATGGGGCTTAAATTCCTAGCATATGGTCATTACCTAGCTTATACTTGACAAAAGATACTCCATACAATTTTTTTTCAACATGTATGGAATCAACACACTTCTAGATAATATCCTTCACCCACTTGACCACCCCCAAACTTATCTCACAATATGGTTAAGAGAAAGAGAAGACCATGTAAAATTGATAAAAAAATTTAAACACAACTTACAACCTCATTCTTACTAATTCAAAAAAATCTATCAATCAATAAAAAAATTTCATATCTAGATAACAATTAATTGTGACCATTGTGCTCAAAGTAACTTAGAATCTCACATGGACAAGCAAGTTTTGAAAAATTTAGGTACAAATAGCATATTTGGTCATAACTCATGAATCAACAACAGTTTTAAATATCAAACCATGTTAAGCTGACAATGCTATCTAATATGTCAACACAAAATAAGTACCATTAGCATATAAGCTAGGCTAAAAATAACTAAGACCCTGCTAGATTCAAAAATAAAGATTACCACCACACAAGACACGCAAAATATTTCATCTCCAAACGTAGAAAACACATTCTCCTCAATGTAGCACAAAACAGTAGAAGAAAAGAGGGAAGACAGTTACGGTACTCCCCATGGCAGTAGTCATGGAAGTGATTGTGGTGGAAAGAGCTGCCCGAAATGGGCCATCATGGCAGCGTATCTAGCATCCTCAATATTTGCCATTTCTCTCTGGTACGCCATCAATTCTCGTTGTTCGAAATTGCTTGAAATTTGTTTTTGCCCGCTTTCGACTTGGGTCATCTACCACTATGCGCTTTTCCCTAGCACTCTTGGATGATTGACTTGTCTTCATCGTTGTTTGGGGCAAAAGATCTACAAAGAAAATATATAAAACAATCAAATGTAGCATAAATGAAAGATATACATATAATATGGGAGAAACTTGGGCATGTAAGTAAATAATGATGCACACGAGACCCCCAAACTTAGTGAAAAATAGTGCTCAAATGTGGCCTAAGGTTGGTGTACAAAAGTTTCATTGAGAACTTTTCACAAACACCTTGAAGACATGAGTGACATTCAACTACCATCACAAGATTTTAGGGTTCATGTAATCCCAAAAATTTAGTAAACAAATCAAAAATCTAAACCACACATTACTCCATTCTTTAGTTACCCAAACTCCTTCATAAACTAAAGAAAGCAACCAATGAAGAAGAACCATAGATTCATAATGTTCAAAAACATACTTCAAGAAAATTTGGCCTTGAAATTATGATTTGCTTGATTGTTAAGTGTTATGAGCCCTAAATTTGAGGGAGTTTGAGAGTAATGAGAGGGGAAGGACAAAATCGCCTAGTTGGGGAGAGAAAATGGAAGAAACTTGAAATGAAATGAAAAAGGAGGTGTGGGGGGTCATTTAAAACCCGTGGAAGTGCGCGGGTGCGCACTTTGTCATTGTCTTTTCAACCAAATTTTACATGCTCAACATATGCACACAGAACAACGTGTCTTCCAAGAAAAATCATGAAATTTGGCTATGGAATAACAAAACAAAAATTACACAAAATGAGCAATTTCAATCCAATTTATACTCTATCCTTGATTTCCTGTACTCATCAATGTTGAAGCAATATAAAAGATGGAATGCTAGGCTCTACACATGACATGAAAATGAGCTATGATAGAGGCACAATATGTATGGGGATGATGACTTTACACAAAAATTATGGATATCAACATAAATAGCTAAAGTATGAAAAGTAGAGAAAATGAGAACAAGGGAAAGAAATTGGGTTGCCTTCCAATAAGCGTTTCTTCAAAGTCATTAGCTAGACTTTGAGACATGATCATTCCGGGTTTGACTGAAGAATGGATGACTTCTCTTTTGAAAATCACCTCCCAAGTAGGGTTTCAACCTTTGCCCATTGACTTTGAAATTTCTTCTTTCCTCATGATACAACTCGACATCTTCATGTGGGAAGATTTGAGTAATAGTGAAGGGTCCTGACCACCTAGATCATAATTTACTAGAAAATAATCGTAGTCGAGAATTGTAGAGGAGAACTCATTGGCCAACTTGAAATTCCCGCTTCACAATATGTTTATCATGCAATTTCTTTATCTTTTCTTTGTAAATGCGGGCATTCTCATAAGAGTCAAGGCGGAGTTCATCAAGTTCATTAAGTTGGAGCAATCTTTTCTTACCAGCCAATTTCTCATCAAAGTTCAATGCCTTTATTACCCAATAGGCCCAATGCTCAAGCTCAACCGGAAGGTGGCAAGCTTTCCCAAACACAAGTCTATATGGAGACATTCCAATAGGTGTCTTGAATATGATGTGATGTGCCCACAATGCATCTAATTTCTTTGCCCAATCCTTTCTTGAAGCATTCACCGTCATTTCAAGAATCCTTTTAAGCTCCTGATTTGATATCTCCACTTGTTTAAGGATGATAGGGAGTGGCCACATGATACTTCACTCCATACTTTGCCAAAAGTGATTCGAGGAGGCGATTGCAAAAATGTTTGCCTCCATCACCAATAATAGCTCGAGAGGTACTAAAGCGAGAGAAAACATTTTTCTTTAGAAAGTTTACTACCACTCCAGCATCATTAGTGGGTAATACTACCGCCTTCCCCCACTTGGAGACATAATCCACCACGACTAAAATGTATTGATTTGAGAATGAAGATGGAAATGGAACTATAAAATAATCCCCCAAACATCAAAGATCTCCACTTCCAAGATAGAACTCAAAGGCATTTCATTTCTATTGGAGATATTTCCACATCGTTGGCATCGATCACACTTGGAGATAAGTGTGTGCGCATCTTTGAATGGAGTGGGCCAATAGAATCCCGATTGAAGAACCTTTGATGCGATTTTCAGCGTACCAAAATGACCCCCATATGGTGAAGAGTAGCATTGCTCAAGAATATTCTCCGTTTCCTCCTCCGGTACACATCTCTTTACGATTTGATCCGGTCCACTTCTAAACAACAACGGATATTTCCAAAAACAGTGTTTGATATCGGCAAAGAATTTTTTTTCTTTTGTCGATAAGAGAGATCCGGTGGAATTATACCACTTGCAAGAAAGTTTACATGATCCGCATACCATGGCACATTAGAGACTTGTAGAAGATGTGAGATTTGTAAAATGTGTTCATCTGGATACACTTCATTTATCTCTCCACTCTCCACATCTTCGATTTACTCAAGTCTAGACAGATGATCGGCTACAAGATTCTCAACCCCTTTCTTGTCACGAATCTCCAAGTCAAATTCTTGTAGAAGTAGAACGCTTGACATTTTTCTTGGCAAACAAATATTTGAGGGCTGAATGGTCGGTGTAGATAATCACCTTAGAACCAATAAGATATGACTGAAATTTATCAAAGGTAAAAACCACCGCTAACATCTCATTTTCTGTAGTAGCATAGTTCAATTGAGCATCGGTCAAAGTCCGACTTGCATAATAGATAACACGCAATACATTTTTCCTCATTTGTCCTAAAACCGCTCCAACAACATAGTCACTAGCATCACACATGAGCTCAAAGGGCAAATTCCAATCCGGAGCTACAATAATAGGAGCCGTAATGAGTTTCTCCTTAAGAGTGTTGAAAGACCGGAGACAATCTTGAAAGAATTCAAATGCAGTATTCTTTTCAAGCAAGGAGCAAAGTGGCTTTGTGATTTTTGAAAAGTCCTTGATAAAACGTCTATAGAACCCGGCATGCCCTAAGAAGCTTCTAACACCTTTTACCGAGGTCGAAGGAGGTAATTTTTCAATAACTTGAATCTTTGCTTTGTCGACCTCAATCCCTTGTTGAGAGATTCGATGCCCAAGAACAATACCTTCTTGGACCATAAAATGACACTTTTCCCAATTGAGCACTAAGTTGGTTTCTTCGCATCTTTTTAACAACATATCCAAAATTTTCAAACATTCATCAAAAGAATCTCTGAATTCCGAGAAGTCATCCATGAATACCTCTATAAATTTCTCCACCATGTCGGAAAAAATAGCCATCATACACCGTTGAAAAGTGGCGGGTGCTGTGCAAAGACCAAAGGCATCCTTCTATATGCAAAAGTATCATATGGGCATGTAAAAGTTGTTTTCTCTTGATCTTCCGGAGCTATTGGAATTTGATTATAGCCTAAATACCCATCTAAGAAGCAATAAAGAGAATGACCCGCCAATCTTTCAAGCATTTGATCAATAAATGGAAGGGAAAATTGGTCATTTCGAGTAGCATTATTGAGCTTTCGGTAGTCAATACACACTCTCCACCCGGTCACCAGTCTTGCAGGAATGAGTTCATTATTTTCATTTTCAATCACCGTGACACCTCCTTTCTTTGGCACCACTTGAACGGGGCTTACCCATGCACTATCAGAGATCGGATATATAATGCCGACATCCAACCACTTCAACACTTCAGTTCTTACCACCTCTTTCATATTTGGATTCAATAGGCGTTGATGTTCAACCAAAGGCTTAAATCATCTTTCATGAGAATTTTGTGCATACAAATTGAAGGACTAATCCCCCGAATATCCGAGATAGTCCATCCAATGGCCATTTTGTGTTCCCTCAGTACTCGAAATAATTTCTCTTCCTCCAAATTATTCAAGGATTTAGCAATGATAACCGGGAGTGTAGAATCCTCGCCTAAATAGGAATACCTCAAACGAGATGGAAGATCTTTTAGCTCTAGAGTTGGAGCTTGTTGAATAGAAGGTAGTGGTAATGGAGAGCTCTTTCCCAAGTCTTCAAAGAATGACCTCTTCTTGTAGGGATAATAATTATTAGCCTCCAAATAGTAGGTCATTTGTTCAACGTCGAGATCCTCTTATTTGACACTCAAAGAATGTGTAATAAAAGATTCAAGAAGATCTTTAGAAAACCCATGTGTGAAAGAATGTGCCACCTATTGATTAATAATATCTACCCGGAAGGATATTTGATTGTCTCGAACACATTAAAGGTGACTTGCTCATCGTGGACCCCCAATATCAATTTTTCTTCATATATATCTATAAGAGCTCGTCCGGTAGTGAAAAAGGCCTTGCCAAGATAATTGGAATGTCATAATCATCCTCCATATCAAGAATCACAAAGTCGGTCGGGAAGATAAATTTATCCACCTTGACAAGAATATCTTCAATGATACCACGTGGATACTTGATGGATCTATCGGCCAATTGTAAAGATATGATAGTTGTTTTAGCCTCTCCCAAGCCCAATTTCCTGAAAATAGATAAAGGCATCAAGTTAATACTAGCACCAAGGTCACATAAGGCTTTAATAAAATTTAATTCACCAATAGTGCGTGGAATAGTAAAACTCCCTAGATCTTTGACTTTTGTAGGTAGCTTGTTTTGCAAGACGACACTATATTCCTCCATTAGCATTACCGTCTCGTGCTCTTCAAGTTTCTTCTTATTGGAAACTATGTCCTTCATGAACTTGGCATAATTTGGCATTTCAATCAAAGCATCAATAAATGGGATGTTGATGCGAATTTCCTTGAGTAACTCCAAAAATTTGTCGAATTTAGCTTTGAATTTGTTTTTCTCAAGCCTTTGAGGGAAAGGGATTGGAGGTACATAATCTTTGACCGGAGTAGGAGCTTTTGAGGATGATGACCCCGGTTCACTTTCTTTAGCCACTTCACCAATTTCATCGGACTTTTGAGTTAGTTCATCTTCTTTTGGGGGTGATTTTTTGGTTTGAGCCATTGGGTGTTTCATCGTGATCTCAGGCAATTGCACTACATTCCTTGTAGTGATAGCTTGAACATTTTCTTTTGGATTTACTTTGGTATTGCTAGGTAAAGCTCATTGTTGCCTATCACTCATTGCTCTTGCCATTTGACCTATTTGGGTCTCAAGATTCTTGATTGTAGCCACTTGATTTTGAAGGATAGTGTCGGTCTTGCTCATATGTTGTATCATCAATTCCTCTAATGTTGGTTTCTTCTCTTGAGGTGGTGGAGGTTGATGAAAACCATGTGGCTTCAAATGGTTTTGATTGTTAGACCAAGAGAGATTTAGATTATTTTTCAACCACAGATGATATATATTGGAGTAGAGATTTCCTTTTTGGCGGTTGAAATTTTGAGCATAAGCTACTTGTTTGGGAGAAGCCATACAATGAGTTACCAAGGGACAATCCGAGCTTTGGTGATTTGCTCCACATATGTCACATACCGATGGAGAAGCTTGCATCATATTCATGGAATGAGAAGTAGAAGTAGAAAGCCCTTCAACCTTCTTTGATAGAGAATCAATCTTAGATAGAACAAGTGCATAGGCATCAACATTGTGTATTCCACTTGCTTTTCTTTGCGAACCTCTGTCTGGCCACATTGCACTTTGCTCACTCATAATCTCAAATAGGTCATAAGCTTCTTGAATGCTCTTTTGTTGGATCGATCCATTAGAAGATAAGTCAACATTAGAACGGTATGAGGGAGTCAAGCCGTTATAGAAATGGTTGACTTGTTTCCCTATTGAGATTCCAGGGTTTGGACATTTTCGAAGCATGTCTTTGAATCTTTCCCACCCTCATGGAAGCTCTCTGACTTATACTGTTGAAAAGTAGTGATGTCGTGCTTGAGCTGAGCAACTCTAGATTGTGGAAAAACTTTTTAGTGAATTTTTGAACAAACTCGGCCCAATTAGTGATACTTCTCAGAGGTAAAGTGTCAGGCCATTCTCTTGCTTTACCTTTCAATGTATGCACAAATAATCTAATCTGAATTGCCTCCTCATTTACACCTTCATATTTGAAGTTGCTACAAACTTCCAAAAATCGTACCACATGAGAGCGTGGATTCTCCTCAATTCTCCCATAGAATGAATTCCTATTGGAAAACAAGTTTATCACATCTGACCGAAGTTGAAAGTTTGGATGATTGTATGATGGGTACATAATACTTGATTGATTTGCCACAATAGAAAGATTCATGAAGTCTCCAAAACGTATGTCCTTTTTTCTCACCACGGGTTCTTGAACTCCTTGTGCTTAAGGAATAACACCCGGTAGAGCGATAGGATTGACATTTCCCCCATGATTAGACATCTCAACTTGAAGTTGTCTTCTTGTTTCTCATTGTTCTCTTAGTCTTCGTCGAAAAGTTCCTTCAATGTCCGAATCAAAATAACTAGATCAAGACTTCTTGAACGACGCATACACGATCAACGACCTACCACAACACAAATGAGAAATTCAACTGCCAAAACAAAATAATCAAAAATAAAGAAAATAAAATAAAATAAAATTTTAAAACTAATATCAACTAAAGTAGTAATCAAAATAGATTAGTCCCCGACAACGACACAAAAAACTTGTTCGCTTGAAAATATACCGCAAGTGTACGGGTCGCGTACAAGTAATAAAGTGGACTTTTAGAGTCCAAGATATCGATCCCTTGAGGAATGACTATTTAATTGTACAAGAGTTGAACCAGTTCTAGCAATAGAAACACGTCATTCCTCGAGGGATTGATATCTCGGACTCTAAAAGTCCACTCAAAATTTTGTTCGCTTGAAAATATACCGCAAGTGCACGGGTTGCGTACAAGTAATAAAGTGGACTTTTAGAGTCCGAGACATCGATCCCTCGATGAATGACTATTTAATTGTACAATAGTTGAACTAGTTCTAGCAATAAAAACATACACAATTCATTTTGAGTTTTCAAAATAAGAGTAAACGATCTATATATAAAAATAACTAAAGATAACAAAGTTAACTTAAAATAAACAAGGTTTGAATTTGAGAAGAGTTGGGAGGTTGAAATGGTTGGATTCATGATTTCACATAACCATCATTTAATCAATTTCCAATAAGCAAATTAGCAACCCACTTATTTTCTATGTTAGCCCCGATTCTCCTATTTTAGCCAATTACCTTTCTCGAGCGTCAAATAAGCCCTAATTAATTGAATTAATCTACTATATCTCTATGTAGATTAAAGTCCAAAGAATTTTATTAATTCGTTGTGAAAATATCTCAAAGGGTCACATAGAGTTAGGAGTATATCTCTATCTCCTACAAGAACCTAGGACATTTGCTATTTGGTCTAAATTGCATAATATATCTTGATTATTATGCACTTCACTCAATACAATCATTTAATGGCCAAATAAATGAAAGGAAATCAATACAAGATCAAACACACATGAAAATAAGCAACTTTACTCAAAAGGCAAACATTGAAATTAATCAAAGTATGTTAAGCTACATCAATCATCTCAATCTCAATAAGTTTAGCTCATTGTATAAAAAGAGTGAAAATGGTGAAATTTAGAGTAGTACATTACAAAGTGAACAAATCAAAAGTTAAAATTCAAGATAAAGAAGTGAACCCGTCCCTTCAATGAAATTCTTGAAATGTTGCTATTGATTTTCACCCAAAATTCTACTTTTCTTGTTTTTCTCCTCCTCATCCTCTTCTTCTTCTTCTCTTGTTGAACCAATGCTTTTTGAAAAATGAGAACTCTAAAAACTCTAACAACTCGGGTTTGAGTCATGAGATTTGGTCCTTAAATACTACCAAAATCGAGCACAAACAAATGCCCAAAATGACCTCAAATTTCTGATTTTCGGCAATTTTCAACGCATAGGTGTGCACTAAGAGTGCGCGGGTGCACACTTTTGGTGAAATCAAAAATTGGACAGGAGGTTCTCAGGATAATTTACATAGTTAGTCCCTCAACTTTGATACGTGGCATTTTGGTCCTTAACTTTTTGATTCCTTCATTTTGATGATGAACTTCCAAGTTGGCTTTTTCAATTATGCTCCAATCTCTTTCATTTTGCTTGTTTTCCCTTTCAATGCGAGGTTTACCTATATAAGACAAAATAATTATAATTATGAGTAGAAATTCGCTCAATTTATCAATGCTTCTTCCATTTAACGGCTCTAATAAGTGTGTAAAATCACACTTATCACCATTTAAATTTTCTCAAAATCAAAATGTGGGGAAAGGATGCAGGGAATCATAAAGGAATAAATTTATAGTGTGATGATAATTACACTACATTTTCTTCTAAGTGCTTAGATATACTGGTGATTATATATGGTGTAAAAAAGTAAAGCGTGTGGTAACTCATGAGGAACTGCATAGTAAATGTAATACATTTCATCAAAGTTATTCTTATTTATAGTGATGCTAATACCCTGTGAAAGTGTTTAGAAGTATTTGCAGGCTTGGAAAATTTCAAAAGAGCTCCACAAACTTGATATTTTTGGAATGTGGGGTATTTAAAATTTCAATTAGATATAAGATTATATTGTAAATTTGGCTTTTGAAAAGTGTTAAAATGAAATTAAAGATTGCATGTGAAATGCAAGAGCTCAATGGGTAATTCTGACCAAACATTTTACTGGAATTCAATAGCAGACATTTCTTGAAGTTATCTTGTTAGAATTAAATATAGGATATTCACATTTTGAAAAAAAAAAAAATTAGGCGATTTTGCAAATGTGCAGATATGCAAGAGGGGAATAAGAGTTCTACAAATTGATGGTACCAAATTATTGTCCATGATGAACATGTATAAATAAATCATCGAGGGGATATGTTTAAAACCATAAGGGAGTTATCTTCGGGAGTAACACAACATTTGTGATTGGAGATCCCATGAATAAGGTTTAACGTAGTAGAAATAACTCGTACTGCGTGAATTGTAATAGCAATATTTTATTTGTGTTCATCCCTATAGTGATAGAGCTAATAATAATATGATGTTTGGAAGGGTTTAACCCTGAATGAGTACCAATGTGACAATTCTCGCGAGATGTGGATCACACACACCATTGAAGGACTTACTTATGTAAGAGTTGTATGAGCTCGTGGCCATTGGATTGGGCTATTCCCTTGAGACACTTACTAGAATCAACATTAGAGTGCATAACCATTAATAGTAGTCACTACCCGCTGTGAACTAGAGCCTAGACTGATACTGTGTGTAGAACAATTGAAGTTTGGCCAAAGGGATATAATTCAAGGTTTGGTCCATTATGACTCCATCAAATGAAAATTGTTATCATTAAGTGATGTTCAAGTCCAAAAGATACCTACACCTATTGCACAATATAATGCTGCTACTATATATACATATATATTGAAAGGTTAAAATTTGTGGAAGATTGTTGTAACATTTTTTAAAAGAAATAAACTTCCACAACAAATATTAAATTTTCAATTTTGATTTTTAATATTACCTTTTACTATAAAATTCAATCTCATAATATTATAGTGTGACATACATTTTAATTAGTATAATTCTCATTATTGTGGGGGTTAAGTTTTACGCTATAAAAGATAGGAGAGATAATTTGCATACAACTTGAGGTACAACTAAAAAACACAAGTTAAAAAATTATTCTCCCATTTATATTTTATATTATATTCTTATATTTTGGCAATTCGATAAAAGCCCGTTCTCTATCTCTCAGTGGTCGTGCATGTAGAAGGAGAACCAGTTGTGAGCCATATGAGTTTTATCTTGTTGCAGTGTTGTACCAAAAGTACCCACACGAATGTGAAGTAACCCGACTTTAGGACAATATCCTTGACGTGACTCCTGATAAGGGCATTTGATGCGCTTATCCAAACTTCTATTCTTATTTATTTATATATAATTAAGCGGTTATCTACTTAATTTATGTAAATTGTGTTAATTGTAGAAAAATCCCATATTGGATACAATTTATGTGAAAAAATGTTATTTGGAGCTTAATTGTAGTTTATTTGAAGCAATTGAAGATCAGTTGAATTGCAAGAGATCAATTGAAAGTACTAATTGAGCATTCGGTAAAAATTCATAAGTTCAGAAGTTAAATTTGACATTTGAAAAATTTAAGAACTAAATTGCAAACTCTAAAACTTGTCTCGAGTCACTATTATTACTTTGGAATGAAGATGACTTAATTGCAAATATTACAAGATGAAGAAATAAAGCCACATTAGAAAATGAGTTCAGTTGAATAAAAGAATTTGTTTCCAATTATGAGCATGTCTGGCATTGATTTTAAGCAGAATTACAACCATTAAACTACCAAAAAAGCAATAATCTGAGCGTTTCTGTCGTCATTTTTGACCATTTCACTCACCGATGGGACCCAGATTCCTTGCAAATGGTCAAATAATCAATTATGAAAATCAATGCCAGACAGGCGCTATCTGAAACTCTTTGATAGAAATCAATTCAAACTATTTGGTGGAAATCAATTTGAACAATGACTTTGCCTAATCTTGTTCTATAAATACACAACATAATTCAACAATTAAATGGAGCTTGTGGAGTTTCATTATACATATGTATTCAAGCCAAGGCTCGGAGAATTCATTGTACATATATTATTCAAGCCAAAAATGAGGGAAAAATCAAGAAATCAATCAAGAAGCTAGGGTTTCAAGATTTCACAAAAAGAAAGTGGAATCTTGGTGCAAAATCTTCGTCTTTTTCTCGTTTTTCCTTAATATCCGGTGATGTACTTTAATTCATTCTTGTATTTTTATTCTCTCATGATGTGAAATTAAGTATTGTGTTAGGATGAATAATTGTAACCTAATTTTGAACCTTAATTTTAATTTAAAAAATTTAAATCTCGAATTGATTGTGTGAATTATTTTTGCTTCCAATCATAATGCTTGGATTAATTGGCCACTAATTCATTATTTTTGTGAACAATAATTATTTAGAGATGCAGATTATTTGTTTAGATCACGCAGTAAAAGTCGATAATTAGTATCAAATATAGAGATACTTATGCTAATTACTGTGATCGTTACATGGATTTTTAGAACAATAATTGCGTTTAACTAAGATTGATTCATATAGAGATATGAAATTGAATTAATTAAATAAGTTCAACGACAATTCGAGAGGGATAAATTGAATACATTAGAAAAAATCGATTGGGCAAACATGATCACTTGTATAAAACTTGGTGATTGAGATTAAGAGGATAACTATGGTAAAATCATGAATCTTAACACCTAAACCATCTCATTAAAAAAATCAATTTATTAGTTTTAGTATATTTAAAATAGAGAATCACGAAAAAAAGAAAGAAAGAAAAACAACTATTTTACTTGTTTTTGATCAAATTCAAGTTATGAATAATTGACTAAATTGTTAGATAGTAGTTCTCGTATGAATGATATCCGGATTCATAGATCAACTTTATTACTTGTTAAAGACATTTTATGCACTTATTCGAACTTCTATTCTCATTTATTTATATATAATTAAGCGATTATCTACTTAATTTCTGTAAATTATGTTAATTTTAGAAAAATCTTAACTTGGATACAATTTATGTGAAAAGAAGCTATTTGGAGCTTAATTGGAGTTGATTGCAAGGAATTGAAGATTAACCGGATTGCAAGAGATCAATTGGAAGTATTAATGGAGCATTCAATAAAAGTTCATAAGTCAGGATGTTAAATTCGACATTTGGAAAGTTTAAGAACTAAACTGCAAATTTCGAAACTTGTCTCGGGTAAGCTATTATTACTTTGGAATGAAGACAACTTAATTGCTAATATTACAAGATGAAGGAATAAAGTCACATTAGAAAATGAGTTCAATTGGAAAAAAGAATTTGTTTCTTTTTATTTCTTAAACTCTTTAGTATAAATCAATTCAAACTCTTTGATGGAAATCAATTTGAGCAAGGACTTCACCTAATCTTGTTCTATAAATACACAACATAGTCCAACAATTAAAGAGGGGCTTGTGAAGTTTCATTATACACATATACTCAAGCCAAACCTTGGGGAGTTCTTTGTACATATATTATTCAAGCCAAAAAGGATAGAAAAATCAATAAATCAATCAAAAAGCTAGGGTTTCAAGATTTCACAAAAAAAAGACGAAATCTTGGTGCAAACTCTTCATCTTTTTCTCTTTTTTCCTTAATACCTAGTGATGTACTTTAATTCATATTTTTTATTTTTATTCTCTCGTGATATGTAATTAGGTATTGAGTTAGAATATTGAATGATTGTAACCTAGTTTTGAATCTTAATTTTAATAAAAAAAAATTAAATTTTAAATAATTGTGTGAATTGTTTTGCTTCCAATCTTAATGCTTTGATTAATTAGCCATTAATTCATTGATTCTGTGAACAATAAATAATTTTAAATAATTACCCGTTAATTCATTAATTTTAAATAATTGTGTAATTAGAGATATTTATACTAGTTATTACGGTCGTTACATGAATTCTTAGAATAATAGTTGCGTCTTTGACTAATATTAATTCATATAGAGATATGAGATTCAATTAATTAAATAGGTTCAATGAGAATTCTATAGGGACAAATTGAATACATTAG
>OU503042.1:25062575-25105554 GCA_912172775.2 Fraxinus pennsylvanica | reverse complement strand
AAAATAAAACTTCACCTCACAAATCAACATAAACCCACACAAAAATGAACAACAAATCTTAACAAAAATACCCTTAAAAAATGTAATCACGAAGCCAATCTGGAAACCCTTACTCTGTAGCACAGAACTTGCGAGTCAAATAGGAGAGTCGACTCTGACACAACTACCACAAACAAGAGGAGGCCGATGGACCGACTGGACAAGTGAAGTGGTGGCAGTGAGTGGTGGAAGATGGAAGCGGTGAACGAAAAAGGGCTGGGGTTAAGGACGAAAATAGAGAAGTAAGTTTCGTCTGAGCATCTACCCTTGCATAACACTGTCGCGAAGCGAAGGTGTTAATTTTTTTGCGAATTTTTTTTGGGTTCTTCTGAAGAATTTCGAGGAACGGCAGAGGTAGTCACGAAGAAGAACAATGAGTGAGCGAGGTAGATGGGTCTTAGCGATGGATGCTTAAGCCGAACTGATTCTCAGGACGAAGAAGAAAAAGGGGAAAACCATATGCCAAAACGGTGTCGTTTAATCGGACGAAAGTGTGAACAGTAAAATGGAAAGTGGCTCTTTTATTGTATAGGGATTGATTAGTTCTTTGCGTAAAAGGAGATTTGTAAAAAGTGATAGTATTATTAGAAAAATTCACGAGGTATTAAGTTCCCGTTTGGCCTCCATTATTTCTCATTAAGAAGGTGTGTGGTGGGAATTAATATTAGATTTTTAGTAAATTGTGATATAAATTTTTGAAATGTGTGGTGAAAAAGTTGTGGGATTCATGAAAGATGTGGTTAATATTGATTGTTTAACTCTGACTTTGATTAAAATTAGATTTTAATCCGGACCGAACAAGGGCAAAATTATAATTCATTTTTCTTCGTCTCTTTTTATCGACTACACATTCTTCAATAAAATAATATTACACGTAAACTCAAAAACGTTTTCTTCTTTAATAAGTACATATTTTTCAACAAATCACTATTCTTCTCATTATAACGTAGAATAATGGGGTCAAACGGGGGATAAGAAAATTATTAGAAAACAGAGTGATTAGTACTTGGAAAAAAAGGAACTGATAATTTCCATTTCGTAACGAGTTAATTTTGACCTTTGAAATGTAAAAAGTAAGGATCTGTTCTCTTTACAATTTTCAAGTCATTTTCTATTTTCGATTTTTCAAAACAGTGAAAACGCGTTCTCTTTCCTATTTTCGAAATTACATTTTTTAAAATAAGTTAAAAATTTACAAAGAAAAATGTTTTCAATTATAATCAAGTCAAAATTTTCAAAACACATTTTGGGTGTTTAAAAAAAAAAAAATCAAAATGTCAAAAGAACACATTTTCAACAATTTCAAAATGAATTCAAAACACAAAACACAAAATTGAAATACAAAGAGAACAATCTCTTACATTTCAACCTTTTAATGTGAGTTCTAATAACTGAAATTGTTTGACTTCTACTTCCAGGAAAAAAAAAAAAAAACTGAAAAAGGCAACTGTTTAAATCCATCTTGAATCATCATGTAGCTCGTGCATTTAATTTTATGAAATCGAGTTTTATTTTACAACTCGAGTTGATACAGAGTAGTGCATACATAGAAATTTGAAGTGAGGAGTGAGATGTGTTCGTGAGAGTTATGTGACAAGTTTCGTCACTGGAAATTCTAGCTGCGGAACTATAATAAAAAGAATGTCAGCCAACTTAATCAAATTTTACTAAAACTTTGATTTTAACCCTCCACCAAACATAGACTTGTTTTTCTCTTTCTTTCCTTTTTATTGACATTGAGTTTCTATTTATTTTAATAATGAATAAGTACGACAAGTTTAAGTTATATGCCTTTTCGACAAACATAAACTATCAGATCGAATATTAACTTGCTATAAGGGAGTGTTTGAGTCACATTATTTTGGAAGAAGTATTTTGGAATAGAAGATTGATGGAGAATGTGTGATTGAAAAATAAGGAAAAGTAATTGATGTGATAAAAAATATTATTTTATTGAAAAATGTGTGGTTGAAAATGAGTATAAGAATGAGAATAAAAAATATAATGTGGCTCAATCAGAGGCTAAATTTGAACTTTTCAAGAAAAAGAGAAAGTGCAAGTTAAACACCCTTTTCAATTGTCTTACAAATGAAAACCGTTAGATAGAATAATACACGTGTGAGTTATATAACTTTTTCAAGCGTAAACAAATAAAAGCCGTCGATCGAAATTAACTTGCTATAAATTTGAAATTTTTAAGATTGAGAACCCGAACTTCTACTTATCTCAACACGTGAATCATGTTTAGTCTATGTTTGACTCGTGTTTATAGAAATGATCTATTAAACATCACGCGTTAAGCTTAATTATTAGTGAATAATTTCATGATTAGGTTTCAGGAATTAAATGATCCATCATTGTCAATGTTGCTTAGCACTTGCAATGGTAGTTAGCGGATCATTTCTTCAAATTTATAAATGGTTTATTTTAAGCTCATGTTTGATGGAGATGAAATTATGATTTTTAGTAAATTTTAATAAAAGTCGATAAAATTTGCGATCGAAAATTGTGGGTCCTATAAATTTGTAGTTAAAATTAGCCCTTGTTTGGTCTCAATTTTTTTCAAAATTCATTTTTCTCTCTCTAACAACACATTTTTTCAATAAAATAATATTGCATGCAAACATAAAACTTTTTTTTATTTTTAACCACACATTTTCCATCAAAACACTATTTCAAAATGCTTTTTAATAATAATAAAAAAAAAGGCTCAAACATGCTCTTAGTTGTTGACTTTGATTTAATTTAAAATTTAGATTTCAATTGTTACTAAACAATGGCTATTTTTTTTTATCTATATGTTTTAAAAGACAATTATTTATTTCTTATATTTATTAAGCCCGATTTGATCCTCATTTATGGGGTAAAATGTATCATGGAATAATAATTTTTTTAGAGAACGGGTGCTTAGAAGTAGATTATTTTTTTTGGAAATAGATTTATAATTATTTTATGGGAGAATGAATAGTTAAAAATGAATTTTAAAAATATATATTCTTCAAAAAGTTTTTTTTAATAACACATTTTTCATATCTATTTTTTCAAAATACATTTTTAAGAGCATATTTAGAGATTGTTTAGGAGGGATTTTTGGGGGAAGAATTGATTTTGAATAGTGATATGATGGGAAATGTGTGGTTGAAAAAGAAGCAAAAATTATTGATATGATGAAAAATATTATTTTATTGAAGAATGTGTGGTTGAAAATGAGAATTGATTTACTGTAGAAAAATCTAAATTCCTCCCAAACAGGGCCTTAAGAGATTCTCTAATTTCAAAAAGCATATTTTATCATTTGGAGAGTATCTATAAATTTAGGGTGTGTTTGAGACACATTATTTTGGAAGAATATATTTTTGAATAGTAGATTAATGAAGAATGTGTGGTTAAAAAAGAATGAAAAATTATTGATGTGATGAAAAATATTATTTTATTGAAAAATGTGTGGTTGAAAATTAGTAGAAGAATGAAAATGCAAATTTTAATGTGGTTCAAACAGGGGCTTAAAGAGTTAAAATTTTGAAATACTCCAACAAGCTCTTTATATTTAACATTTAATTTTACTACTCTAAAAAAATATTTATTACCTTTCTATATCTTTTATTTTAACTAGATTTTCTTTAAATTATTTTATTATTTTCCTACATTGAAAATTGAAACATTTTGAATGCATTTAATTTAGGCCATGTTTGAGTCATATTATTTTTTTTTCATTCTTATTATTCTATTCATTTTTAACAACACGTTCTTCAATAAAATAATATTTTTTACCACATCAATAATTTTTTTTTTTAACCACATATTTTCCATCACATCAACAGTAAAAATAATTATTTTTCCAAAGATGTGCACCAAACAGGGGTTTAGTCTCTTTGATTTTAAACGTTGACTTAAGCATTTCATGTTTAAAAAATCTCCTCGACATGCTCTAAATGGCTCAAACACGTTAAAACAGCCGCCAATCGGCCCCAATCCTTGAAGTTTTCATATTTCCCATTAATTCCCCCTATCGAAAAAAATCCTCCTCCCCCGCGCTGTAAACAGAGGTGTCTGTGTCTGTGTCTGTGTCTGTGTCTGTGTCTGCGTGTGCGCGCGTCTGTGTGCGCGAGGGAGGGTTTATTCAGTTTACAGGGAAAAACAGGAGATAAAAACAAAGCCCCAAGACTCTTATCGATTACAAATTAACTCGATTGATTTTATGCCAGTATAAAACTGCACAATACTTTTTTTTTTTTTTTTCCTGAATTAGGGTTTACTTGAAGAAAAATCTTTCATACACAGTGTGTTTAGTGTGTATGGGTGTTAAATTTTTAGGGTTTGTAATGTTATTGGCCAATAAATCTTATGTAGGTTTAGAGAATAATTTATAGTTCCAGGGTTTTGTTTTGTGAGGGCGGTTTACCGATGGGGAGTACAGGTGAAGCTGATCGGAAACGACGTCATATTAGCTCTATATCACCGACTGCCGCTACTGTGAAGAAACACCCCTTCCTGCCCTTAACCGAGGATAAAAAGGTGAAAATTTTACTTTATTTATTTATATTTTTAATTTCTCAAGAGTTATATCTGCTCTTAACGATTATGTGTAGAATGGGTTTACGATTGACTCCAAATCTTTTCGTTATTATGGTTATTTGCACCAGTAGCTAATTTCTGAACTTGGTATAGTTTCTCAAGTAAAGGCTTGGCTTGTTCTGAGACCTTGTGGAAGAGGGAACATGAGAGGTAGCTTATAGGCATGAACAGAGACGTCATGAAGATAACGTCTTCATCCGTACCACTGCACTTGGTGTAGATCCCGGCTTCAAAAGAATCATGCTGCAGTAACATAATACTTGACATAATGCCACATGACATCTTATCATTGTACAGTCAACTTTTACATTCAATTATATCTTGTCAACACTTATTTGTGTCAAACTGTCAACATTTTTCTGTCAGAAGTGGCATAACCCCCTTCAAAATAGCCTGATTTTAGTCGTTTGTCGCTATTCTACGTTGTTGTTTTTTTCATATCCCTATAAAAGTGCATTAACTACCTAAAGTGCACACTAGCTGTAATGGAAGGAGTTGGTTGTGCCTCATGGCTTGGAAGCACCTGAACCGTTGAAATGGTTTGGGCTTGAAATTCTTAAAAAAGGGTTCGGGTAGGGGCCCCTTAAGATTAAAAATAAAGAAGATGAATAGAATCTAATCTACGCATGCTAATAGAAGAGCGGATCCAATACCTAGATAACTTAAAATAGTGCAATAGTCATCGTGTTTTCTAATCTTGGATCAACTTTTTCATTTTCTTACTTTGATTATTTTGGATCCACGTTAACATATTAATATAATTTCCAGGGTTGCAATGCTAGTTATATATTTTCATTATTTGAATCTTTGGGTCTGTGGGCTTTATTGTCTGTGTTTATATTTGTTACGTTTTGTCTCTATTTGAGGCATGTGATTAATTTGGAATGCACATACAAATATATGTTAAAGTGAGGATACAGTTTTCAGAAGTGAGATTTATGGAGAACTAGAACTTTATAATAGAAACCAGATACGGACTTCCATTTTTATCCTCAGAATTTTAGAACTATTGAGAAGAAATTCTTAATAGGAGAAGTGGAGCTGCTTTAAGCCATGCAGAGATTGAACTCTCTGTTTATGCTTGACTTAGGGGTTCTCAACTGTTTTGCATGTGTTGAACTTGGTAATGTGCCCTGTTGCTTTTAATGTTGGATCATGAGCAGGTCTATCTTACCGCTGAGCTGGGTCTGAGAATGCTGAGAATCTACTTAACCTGGGATGTTACCTGATAGTCTGATACGTGACATTTTACTCCATTTGGCCTCTTTAGCATGCTGTTGTGTCTATCTACTTCCTTCAGAGAACATTTATAATTTCCAAACTTTGCCAGTCACGATACGCACTCTTCCAACACTCTTACCCGTGTGTATTCTGGTTTAGCAACTGCGGTTTCAATCAAAAAATATTTGCAGAGAGTGGACATGCGTTTCCTTGAGCCCTTTTGTCTTGTAATATAATTATTCTTACATTTATTAATTCTTGCATTCATTATCACCACTTTATCCTTTCCGGAAATCATACCAATCATAGCCTAGTACTAATTTGGTGATATATTTACTTATTGTACTTTTCATCTTTACTGTTTAGTAACATATTTCATCTTTTAAGAGTTTGACTGAAATTGTTGACACGCTAGCGGGTGAGCTAGTTGGCATCATCAGATACGTGCCATAGAAGATTTTATACATTAGCAGCACACGAGTTGATATCATCATATCACTGGCTTCAACAAGGATCCATATAAGCTGTGATTATAAATATCAAAAAATGAATTGGCTAACTTTGTACAAGCCTCCGTTTGAAAAGAAATTTATAATTGGTATATAAATTAAGTTGAAGTCAAGCATTAATTTTAAACACGTATCCATAACTACTACATTTCGTGGGACTCACTACTATTCTTCTTACTAAATCATTTATAAATTTGCCAAATGGTGGCTAAAACATCATTTAGAGAGTGCATTCATGGCATTATGTGGCCATGGTTTTTGATAATCTTTCCTCATTACCATGCTTATGGACATTGTTTTGTTTTGGCCGTAATAATATTTTAACAACCTGTTTAGAGAGTGGCTAAAACATCGTTTAGAGAGTGCATTCATGGCATTATGTCGCCATGGTTTTTGATAATCTTTCCTCATTATTATGCTTATGGACATTGTTTTTTTTTTTTTTTTTTTTATGTTTTTATTTTGGCAGTCGTAATCTTTTAACAACCGGTTCTCTCTGTTTCTTCTTTTTATTTTTTAGCCTTTCGTTCTTTTCTTTTGAGCACCCCTTTTGTTTGATTTTATTTCCGAATATATTATTTTTTTCTAGTTTATGTTTTCTTTCTCTGTATTAAAAATTACAAAAAAGCAAAGCACACTCCTCCCCCAGGACAGGAAAAGGGACAAAAAATATTTTTAACTCTATAGTCAGTTTGGCTGATTACCAAGTGCACAGGTTTGTATTACCTAAAAATGAGGATTGTTCTGAATATAAACTGGAGCTTCAAAGATAATTTTGATGTATTTCACTGCTTAATATGGAGGATAAAGAGTCTTCATTTTGTTTTAATTCTTTCAACTCATTTAGGGACTTTGTGATGTTGCTAAAACTTGCTAAAAGCTGGTGGGTCCCATGAGATGTGTCATGAAAAAGTGAATAAAAGTTGTGGTCCAATGAAATGTGTGATTTAAATGAAGTTTGACGGCTTTTTAAAAAAACAACAGCTTTACCAAACAAGCACTTAATCCATCTCGACTTACATAGACACTTTTGGATTGAATTTGGCAATTTGGGTTCACTGGCACAGATTGGTGATATATTTTGGTTTCTTTACGTATACTGCTTCTTTGTGAAGCTCCCGTTTGACTATTTTTCACCAAAAATGTTATTTAGTGCACAGATGTGGTACCCAAGTAGGTATTTTTGTGTTACAGCTTTGATCATTTCAAAGTGACATGATTTTCCTTAAATAGACATATACTACAAGTAAAACATATTTCAGAAGGTTCGATGAATGAATCACTATATGATGGCGAATGGAACTACATCGTTTTCTTGAGTTCTATTCAAATGATTTCTGAAGACAGTAATTATGTTAATCTTCACACGAATTTGACAAATTTCTCCTATTTGGATGCCTTGTATGTATAATTATAATTCATTAAGATGAGCTGCTAGTATACCAAATTTCAGGACGCTTTTACATATTCACTTGTTATTGGGTTTTAATGCTAATTGACAAGCAATTAATATGCGGTAAACATATTTGCTCTACAAAGGGAAGAAATTTTTTCTGGAAGGATTTGCCCACTTGGTATAGCTGTAAACTTACTATCAAACAGTGGCCCTTTATCACTTCCGACGTTTGTTCACATGAAAGTATTACCTAGGCTAAATTTGGTCTTTTCCTATTTTAGTTGAATTAGCTGTTACAGCATTTCCTTAAAATTTAAATTTTCTGTTGCTGTAGCTCAATGCAGCAGTACTTCAATTTCAAAATCAGAAACTGACCCAGAAGTTAGAAGCTCAAAAGGTCGAATTTCATGCTCTGCATTCCAAATTATGTCAATTGAAGGAGAAACAAAAGTCACATGCGAAGACTTTGGCTGTGGTTAATAATTCATGGGAAGAGGTATTAACTTTTGATGTTACATATTTTTTCATTAATTTTACTTGTGTATATATGTATATATGTGTGTGTGTGTGTGTGTGTGTGTATAACTGTGTATATATATAATAACTACCACGTGCTTGAAGTTCTGGTCTGTAATGATTGTGATTTTGGTTCCACTTTTATTCCAGCTGGTTGATGACTTGGAATCACGATCTAGTCACATAAAAGACTTGATGACGAGTGGACGAGGTTCTGAACAACAAATTGTCATAGATGGTGAGAGATGCCTTGACTTACACAGGATCTTCCCCCTTTGTTTTCTGTTTACGCTTAATCTCTCTTAACAACGATAAAGTAGTTTTAATCCAATCAAGTAAAGGCACATTTTCATTTTCGAAACACATTCTATGTATGGTAATTTATAAACTCTCATATATTCACCCAATTTGCTGATATGTGGCATATTGACATTTTTGCATAGTACGATTTTGACCAGTTACCAATATTTAATAGTTTTCCCTTGTCACAGCCACGTGTTCATTCAAGGTTCAGCAAACTCAACAAGAAATCAATTATATCATGCACTTATCTCTGTTTTATTCGTCAGGACCTATTTCGTCTTCTCCGTTTATTTCTTCTACTTTGCTTTGTATTTTTACTTCAAGATGTCGCTAGATCTGAGTTTTAACTCTTAAAACCTGAGTTTGGTATTATCAAATAAGATCAATCTGGTGGATGTTTCTTGGTATGATACACATGGCATGCTATATCTTCATTTTTCCTATTGATTGATTTCTACTAATGATTAGAGTTTCCATGAGTTTTCGATTAATTTCTTTTGAGCATGTTATGTTTAAACAACATTCAAGATGTGTTTCTGAACTTTTAGTTAAGTGCAATTAGTTTTAAATAAGCCTGTGCTTGGTTTATATTGATTCCCATAATTGATCCCTCTCTCGGGCCAGGAAATTTGTTGAGATTCTTTTTTTTTTTTATAGGTAATCACGTAATTTTATAAAAACTCAAACGGTAATACACAAGGAGTGCATTATCAGTTTAAACAAGATAGAAATGATAAAAAATTCGGCAACCCTTCTATCGGACTAATGGTTATAGCATTAAACAAACTATACAAAGTCAAATAAAACAATTCTCTAAATTGCTCTGTCGTCCGTACTTGGTCTTCAAAGTATCTGCCATTTCGTTCTCTCCACACACACCAAACAATGCATCCTGGAATGAGATCCCAAACGAGCTTGCTATTCTTATCTCGAAACTTTCTCTTCCATGCCCACACCACCTCCTTGATACGCCTTGGCAACACCCAACTCATATGTTGCGAGGCCAGAATATCATTCCACATCCACCGAACACCGGCACAATGAATGAACAAATGATCGATCGTCTCGCCATCCCTCTTACACATATAGCACCACTCCGTAAGACAATAACCCTTTCTTCTAAGATTATCCGCCGTTAACACCTGTCCCCTCACAACCGTCCACAGTAAAAAAGCCACCCTTGGAGGTAATTTACTTTGCCAGACCCTTTGCCACGGGAATGAGCTCTCAACAGGTTCCAATAAGGATCTGAAATAAGTACGAACAGAAAACAAACCATTCTGTGCCGCCCTCCACCTGCTACAATCTTCCTCTCCCACTCGAATGTGCACATCATACAGAGAGGCCAAAAATAATGCATAGTCATCCAGTTCCCAATCATGTAAGCCCCTCCCGAAAGCAATGTTCCAGCTAGGACTCCCATTGGATATAGCCAGAGCATCACTCACCATGGCTGAGGGCTCCAAGGCAATGCGATGTAAGGAAGGAAACCGCACTTTTAATGTTTGATCTCCACACCAACAATCATCCCAAAATCTGATATTCGTCCCGGTCCCCACCGCAAAAGCCAATCTATTCTGAAACTCGCTCCATCCTTTCCTGATAAACTTCCACAAGCTCATCCCATAAGAACCACGACCCTCACCTGAACGCCACCCTCCCTCCAAAATACCATACTTCACCCCAATAATTTCTCTCCAGAAGCTCTCCCTCTCCATACCAAATCGCCACAACCACTTGCCCATCAATGCCTTGTTAAATAAAACAAGGCTCCTCAATCCAAGACCCCCCACTCTAACAGGGGAACAAACATCACCCCATTTGACCAAATGAAACTTCCTCTCTTCCCCCAACCCTGCCCAAAGAAAATCCCTCTGCAACTTCTCCAAACTATTTGCCACTGCGACGGGAATAGGAAACAAAGATAGAAAATAGGTTGGAAGATTAGAAAGCGTGGATTTGATGAGAGTAAGTCGGCCTCCTTTTGACAGATAAATACGCTTCCACCCCGCTAACCTCCTCCTCACCCTTTCAAGAATATCATTCCAGATATGTTTACTTTTAAACCTCGCACCTAACGGAAGCCCAAGATATGACATAGGCAATTGTGCAACTCTGCATTCGAGTATGGCCGCTAATTCCTCCACATTAGCAACCTCCCCCACTGGAATAACCTCCGATTTCCCCAGATTTGCCCTCAAACCAGAGACTGCTTCAAAACACAGAAGCAAGCGGCGCAAATTCCTAATTTGCATAACGTCTGCATCACAAAATATCAGTGTGTCGTCTGTAAATAACAAATGGGAGACCTGTAGATGACCAACTTCAAAACCTCTTAACAAACCCTCCGTCACAGCTTTCTCAATCATTCTACTGAATGCCTCCATCACAATAACAAACAACAAGGGTGACAGCGGATCACCTTGCCTCAAACCTCTACTACTCCGGAAGTAACCTTCGGGGTTGCCATTAACTAAAACTGAAAACGAAACCGTAGAGAGTGTTGAGATTCTTCTTCACATCTCTTCATTATTTGAAATATATTCGTAGGGATGACAAAAAAACTCGACAAACCCAATACTTGCGGTGCCCAGCCCTGAACGGGGCGAGGATAACCCTCTTAATCGGGTATTCAGGGCGGGGGCGCGGACGGGGCGCGGAATTTTTTATAAGAATTCAATACTTTAAATGAAAAATTTCAAGAAATTTCATTAGTTCTAATAGAAAATAGCAATTAAAATTATTTGTCTAAGTCTAATGAATATGGGCAATAAAAATAAATTATCAAAGAAAAAAAAAAATTTAAACGGGGCCCCCGCCCCGACCCCGCCTTAAACGGGTAACATGGCGGGACGAGGCTGGGACTTTCTTACCCTCGCCCCGCCCCGCCCCGTTAACATCCCTTTGTATTTGTCACCAGTTTGTCTATTAATGTTTTGTCCTCGTTTGGACTTTTGAATTACTTGAGAAAGCGACAAATATCTCGGGTAAAATTGATGCACTCTTTGGGATTTTTTTATAGTAGCCAACACCATAATTGGAAATCCTTTATTGCCCTGTCTACGGGCAATTATATGTCAAGAATTGTTTTTAGATGTTTGCAGCAGCAAGCATCTTTTTCTGCAAGAGTAGTGTTTTTCAACTGTTTTTGGGAATTTCTTATTGCATACATTTAGAATCTTAAGTCTCTCTCTCTCTCTCTCTATCTCTCTATCTATCTATCTATCTATCTACCGAAATTTTGTGTTTTATGTTTCTTCCAATCTTCTAAATCACATTGATTATGTCTTTTTGTAAGTTCCTCTCTAATATTATCTTCTCTGGTATAGTTCTGCAGTGGGAATGCTACTACCATGACATTCCTGGTTATTTAACTTCAAAAACTGTTTAATTGAGTACATGGCAACTTGTGAAAGGGATGACTCCCCTGCATTTTTTCATTTTGAACTACGTTAAGTTGATCGGTGAACTGTAGATGTATGAAAATCGTGTTTGCTTATGAAGTTATATAATTTGCTTCTTAGATGGTGATTCACCTCCTGAGAAAGCTTTTTTAGGCCGCCTCTTGGAAACAGGCGCAACTGAAAGCAGCTCAGCTGGCACAACCACAGATCTGACTGAAGATGATAGACAAATTGATGGTGAAAAGACAAAGAGCATATTGCACAAGATAGTCAACGCATGTGAGGATTTGGGTAATCTGAAGAGTAGCTTGTCTACTGCATGTTTGAACGTGCTTCCGTCTTATGGTAAGACCATACAAGGAACATCCGTACAGCTTTGAAGCTTTTGAATGTAGATCACCAATTTCTTATCATCATTCTAGGTGCATATCTTTGATTGCTTCATTTTTCTGTTGTCATTTTCTTTCCTTTCTATTCTCCTGTCGTAGGATGGGGCCAGCAGGGGTTACCGTGTGATTTGCAGGCGGAAGTTAAGAATCTGAGACTGGCAGTGGGAAGTATTCACTCGAAGCACAAATCACTGGCCGCTGAATTTCATGGCCATCGAGACACTGACACAAAGAATAAAGCCGATCTTAAATGTTTGAAAGGTAATTGGTTATTTTGACTGAAATCTTTACCTTTATAGGTGTATACCACTTCATTTTGTTACAGCTAAGCATATTGGTGTTCTTTTAGTGCACAATTCTCTTCAACGTCTTTGACTAATATCTTTCAGCTCAAGCCTCAAGCTACATGGGGCTAAGTACTCAGCTAAAATTTTACTAGGTTCCAGGTTTCAACGCTTTTGAGTAGTTAGTGTAATTATTTTATCTACACTTGTATTTGTATCCATTTGAAAGAGTTAGAGGTATTTTCTTTTATGCCATTGATTTTAGAAGACGGGCTGTCAGTTATCTTGCATAGAAAGTGGAAGTCGGTTGTCAATCCGTGCTGTTGGAAGTAGATATTGCTCAGAGTGAATCTTCATCAATGTGTGTATATTTGGTTTCAAGAAATTTTTTGGGTGCATTTGCTTTCTTGAAATTGTTTATGTGATGATGATTGCTTATTTGTTTTTGTGAAGTACTGAAGTTGCTCGAGTATAATATCTACCTCTTTTTATATATATATATATATATATATATATTAATCTCTTTTAATCTCTGTCTTGTTGCCTGCTTATCTCTCTTTGATTGTATTTGCACTGCTAAAGATGTAACAACTCTTGAAGTAGGTTGAACACTTGGATAGGAGTATTTACCTAGTTGATTTCGAAGCACATGCAAGCTGTCTTTTTCAACCTTCATACAAGTTCTTTTCGAAGCATGCTTTTTATTAATTCAAATCGTTTTACCAAATTGTTCAGAGGTCAAAAATTGAATATTGAACTTTACTTAAGAAAGAAGAATCAGCTGAGCTTGAGGAATTCTGAAGGCTAGGTCATTAAAGAGCTTGAGTAAACTGGCTCTTGTTATCTTTCTCTCGACAGTCTGGCGTTTCTCCTTTGTTACACTTGTCCGTTTCGATATTTTTTGCAGTTTTTGAAGAGATAAAATGTAAACGATTTCTCTGTATCAACCAAAAAAAAAAACATGTACAAAATTTTCAAGTAGCATTAGCATTTAGTTGCCAATAGTCTTTTGCCGCAACATGCATCCTGTATGCATGCTCTGAACCTTCTTAGCTGTTTCTATGCTTTTATAACTGAACTTATGGAGCACTACATGGAATCTAGTAATGTCACTTGCTCGGTGCTATTGAATGATTTGAAGAATCATACTCAAGATTTTCTTGCTCCTATTTTTTAGAGGACTATTTTCAAGTTTCCCTTTTTCATTTCATTTGGAGTCGTAAAAAATATTTCATGTAGCAGACCCCTAATTTTTTTGAATATGGCTTAGTCGTGCAACAGTCTTTATCTTATATATATATAATCCATTATATCTGCTGGAAAATCAGGAAGGACACCGCCAAATTTAATATTTAAAAATAACAAGAGGGGACTTGGGGGCTTACTTTGAAGTCTGCTTTTGATGTCATCTATACATCAACTTCCTTGATCTTGTAGTGGTGAACGAACTACGTTACATCTTTGTATTCATTTCACTAGAAGCGTTGTTGCTTTTTCTCAGAAACAATACTGTCTGTTTGAGGGTTTTTTCAAAATAATTTTTCTTTAAAATGTGCTGACCCCGTGTTCTCCTTTTTGCATGATCTTCAAATTATTTGGTAAGCTTAATGTATGCTCGAAATGTCCTATTGAGAGGTACTGTAACTGACATATTTTGGTTGTACATATAAAGGAGAGTTGGAGAATTCGATTTTGGAATTGGAAGAAAGCAACCATAATTTGGCAATCCTAAAAGTGGAGAGAGATTTGGCAAAAGGAGCATCTTTCCCCGTCCTGAATCAACGAAACAAGCACGTCATGAGTGATGATACCAGAGACAAACAAGATGATTTGCAACAGACGGAGTCAACACTCAAGGAGTTATTGGTATTCACCTGCACTCTGTTTCCTCTAGCTCATATGGATTGTGTTTCCACTTGTAAAATGGTCTAATCTAATTTGCATACTTGTGCAGAACCAATCCTCTTCCCGACTACGGGAACTCAGACGTCTTCATGAAGATAGGATAAAGATATTGAGGCAGTTATCAAATTTGCAGGTTAATTTTTTTTCTTGCTTTCTCATGGTTAGATTGTTGTTCGTCTTATGTGGTGTTTTCTGATTATGTTTTTACTCACTACTTTCTTTTACTAGTATATATAAATTGGTTTTTGTTTGACAGAACAATCTGAAGAATGTCAAATGTGTTTGTTCCTCCCGAGCATATCTTCTGCTAAAAGATCAACTTGCAAAGTCTAAAGCCGATGTAGTTCGATATCAAGCGCTTTATGAGAAACTACAGGTTGTTACTGCTTGGTAGTTTCGATTTTAACTTCATATTTGGTTTTTGAACAGTATTTAGTCTCTGTGTTGACTCATCAACTTAATTCAGGTTCAGAAGGACAGTCTTGCTTGGCGGGAAAAAGAAATTCACATGAAAAAAGAATAGGTTGATGTTTTATGTCAATCTTCGATGGTGGCCAAGTCTAGATAATCTGATCTTTTGCCGAGTCTAGGATATCTGATCTGGAAACAGAGATTAAAACATGCATTGAAGAAAAAAGGCTAATTGAAGCCAAGCTGGTAGAGGCGTCTAGAGAACCTGGTATTCCCTCATATCTCATGGCTCCTTGTTGCTTCTCTGTCTAAGCGTCACACAGATATATTGATTTTATTAACCTCAGGCAGGAAAGAAATCATTGCGGAGTTCAAAGCTTTAGTTTCTTCATTTCCTGAGAAAATGGGTAACATGCAGAATCAGTTAGTTCAACACAAGGAGACTGCTTCATATATTCATTGTTTGTGTGCTGATGTCCAATCGCTTATCAACATTCTTGATGGCAAGGTGGGATTTGTTATACTTGCGGTCATTTTTGTCTAAATTATCTGTCATGCTGGTTAAAACCATTCCTTAAATATGTATAGGCTAGGGAATTGGACTCATTATCCTCCAGATCTGCTGAGCAAAATGCTGAAATACAGAAATTACAAGCTGTGGTATGATTTTTGCCTTCTATGACATAAGCATATGGAGACATGTCTCATGTTACATTAAGTTTACTTGTCAAGCAATCCTTTTTCTTGACCTAAGGTGCAAAAAAGAATGTTACTCTTTTATATGATTTGTAGTTGCTGCTCTTGACCCAAAAAAAATTACCTAACAGTGCCATTTAATGGAATGAAAAGAAGGGTTTATGAGCCTTGGTTCTGTTGGAGAATATCTGTTGTATGTCACCTAACATTTATGGCAGAAACTCACTTTGATCAATTCATAAGTAATGTAAATAGACAACATATATAGCAGTCTGATGCATTATCTAGGCATACTGTAAGATGATCTGCCAGATTCTCATTTCATGATTTGTGGTTGTCGCTCTGAAACAATTGTAATGGCTTGCACACATCCTTTTAGCCCAGTTCTATCTTTTGACGTGGACAACAAGGTTTCTGCAAATCAACATTTAAAATGAGGACTATTTTAATTCAAATGTTTTGTAACTTTGATTTCTTGGTGTAGGTCCATGATTTGAAGGAAGCTGATTCTGACATGAAGCTTTTTTTGGAAATGTATAGACGTGAATCAACTGATTCAAGGTTAGCATTTTCTTAAAAGGGTTTTGTTCTCATCATATTCAATTCACTTTTGGTTTCTTCTGTTCTTAAACTGCTTCTGGTTGTAGGAGCACACTTATTTCAGTATTAATCATAGAGGAATTCCTATTTTTCTAGTGCTGCAACCATCATATTACAGTCTGAAACATTCCTGCTATTTATTGTTTTTTCACTTTAGCTGTAGTCTCTACTTTCCCATTTTGATTAGTAGACCACATCCCATCTTTTACCCTATTAAAAAATTGCACTCAATCACTGGAATTGTTTACTGGTGATCAGGAAGCATAGTGGAAAGCTAAAATTATTAGATAAAAATTTCATTTCATGATGATTTTACACTGAAGAACCAACACTTATCATAGAAAAGGAGTGTCACGTTGCGATACTTACTGGACTGCAACAATCTGGCACACGTTCCTAACTTCTACGTGTATATATTTATTAATACCTGACATGAGGGAGACTTGACATTCTTTCGCCAGGGGTTTGACATACTTCTTGTGTGTCCTATATTATTCATATACTTTTTTTTTTTTTGATTTCTTACATGCAAGGGACATTTCCGGGTTATGACGAGGACATGAGTCCCATTTTATAAATTATTGAATGTAAAGTTGGAAAAGTTATATTATTATAAAATTTGAGTCGGAAAAATCATATAATGTGGGAAATCTATGAACTATATGCATTTTTTCTTTCGTCACTGGTAAATTAATAATAGAACCCGAAGTCCTCTTACAACTTCTAATTCAAAATATTTCACCCTGCAAAACTCAAAATTAAAGCTAAAAGAAGTGTTTGTCACATTGAAAAATAATAGCATAAAAATAATATTTAATTTTATAGTTTTAAAGAATATAAATTATCTTGTACTTGAAGTTAGTGCTTTGTTGAAAATTATGTGTTGGCATGTGTTCGTCGTGTCCTTATCCTTCATTTATTATACCTTTAATTGGTTTATTTGGAGCTTCCCTCTTGGTGTTGATTTGTGAATTGTGTGACATGGGGTGGTAATGACAGTACAATTGATAGCAGTAATTTTTATAATATAACTGGGATTTTGGAATTTTTGTCCAGCATAACATAAATGGAATTGCATGATAAAATTATTATTATTATTATTTTTCTTTTTTTTGTAATTGGAACAAGTTATAGACCCAATGGTAGAAAATATTATCACTTTAATGGACAATTTCTTTGTAAAACAAATTCAAATGAACACAAAAGTTTAAAAATTTTCGGGTGAAAAATTATACTAATCAAACACATTTAATTAACAATTCCCTGAAAAACAATTTTTAGACAATTACTTTATCTAAAATTCATTTTCTTTCCACTCATTTTTCACCATTGCAATCAAACGGACCCTTATAGTTATCAGAGTAGCTTAATATGGAATTCTATCCAGATCTTGATGTATAATTCTATATACACATTCTTTAACCAAATTGTTGGCAATTTATCATTTCCACACATTTTCAAATGGAAATTTGGTAACAATAAACATATTGCTTCTATAAATTTGTTAACATTTCTTCCTATAATCTCAAAAGTNTTGTTCAGTGCATCGCCACCAGATTGCACCTATTTTGTTCGGCAGATTGCACTTGTTTTGTTTGTGGTGAGGCTTACGCCTCGCCTCATTACAAAAAAACGCCTCGGTACCCGTTTACGTTTTTTCAAACTATGACCACTTTGTCATCATAGCTAATTTTGAGTTGTGAGATCTTTCCAGATGTGTGTTAGTTTTTTCGAACCAAAATTTTCTGAATCAACTATCTTGAAGCCAAGTGCTTTCTAACCTTGTTGTGTTGAATGTAGGGAAGTTGGTGAAGCCAGAAGTTCTGAGATCAAGGCTTGGGTTCATGTTCAGAGCCTGAAGAATTCTCTGGATGAACACAATTTGGAAGGGCGAGTTAAAGCTGCCATTGAAGCTGAGGCAAAAGCCCAGCAAAGGTTAGCCACTGGAGAAGCTGAGATTGCTGACCTGAGACGGAAGTTAGTGGCCACTAAAAGGTCTGTTCCATATTTTGCTGATGTTTGTCTAATACTTTAGCATACTGTACTTTCCATCAGTTGAAATTTAGACTTGATTTAAGGTTGTGTTTCCGTCTCCGGTTTTGCCATCTTTGGCTGCTTTTGCTGCTTTTCCATCTGTATGCTTCCCTTTTCTCTTAATTCTCTTTCCTATGGGTTATGAATGCTTGAATAATTGTGGCATTTTCTGGGGTAATTCTGATAAAGAATTGACAAGGTTCAATCGCTCCGTAAGAGTTTATATTTTCTAATTACTGGATGTTGGAGAAATAACTGATTTTTAAATTCATCTGGATAGGTTTTACCATTTCATATCACATGCTTTAATTTGAGGTTCGATTTCTGGTACTCAAGAATGTGTATCTAAGATTTTGATGATCTTTTTGTTCCTATATGATGCTTGCTTTCTGTGTTTCATGGACACAAAATTTTGAAAGACTGAAATGGCTGGGATGCAATTTCATTGGATGTAGACCTAAGTTGAAGGAGCACGGCAGTAACGACCATAAACTCCCAACACAATCGGATTATGCATCTCTAAAAAGGAGAGAAGAAAAAGGCCTTAACAAATAAGATGAGAATTGACATAGAGAGAGAGAGAGAGTTGGGAGTCATGTTATCAGGGGATGATTTTGATGAGAAACTGGAAGTTGCAATATGGGGTGGGTGGGATGGAGAATGAATTGTTGATCATGTGCTGACATGGAGTATTTCGTATGCATCTTTTGTCAACTGATAAATGACGTAATTTAGGATTTTAGGGTTTTGGCGATCAATTTGAGGAACTTTGAAGTGTCAATGGAAATGGAAGTCAGGGTGAATCTAGTTGATGGTAGAGGGGATTATATCCAACAATAGTAAAAACTGGTGGCTAAGTGCTGAGAAGAAAGATAGAGAGAGACCAGTGTTGAGAGAAAGTTGAAAGTGAATTGTAAAGGTGTAAAAAAGTGCCAGGCTGCCTGGAACATGAAAAACCCTGCCCAGTAGGGGATATCTCATGGGCTGTGTCGTCATTTTAAAATAAAAGAGCATGCAGAGAGCTTGAGTTAGGACACTGTAAAATTCTGACTCCCGCTGAGAGTTTAGACTTTTGCGGAGCCCCAAGATTTGCTGCTGAGAGCAACAATTGGCTCTCTGCCACGAACATATATTTTTGTTTTTCAAGAATAAAATAAAAATTCAAAAAGCATTTGACCCTTGGCATTTTGTTTTAAGTGGCTAGCGTCATAAATTGCAGCACACTAGTTTGTATTGTAGCTTACAATATTAAGTTCTGATATTTCTTTTGATCCCACAACTTTTAAGTCCGTAAGTACATATTTTCCTAAAAGTAGTTGTTCATTTCTATTGCTTGTATCCAAATCTTGTTTGATTTTTATCATGGGTGTATCTGATAACGTTGAAGCCGTGCCAAGTGTGGGTCTGTGTCTGAGATTTAACACAGACGTGTTCTCTTCTAGCATTGACAGTGTATGAAAGCTGACTAGAGTTACATGAAAAAGAATAATTACTGAAAACATGCATATGATGTCTATCTGTAAAATATTCACTTTAGCAGGTCTAAGTTGCTTCTGTTGCCTTCTGAGTATACTGAATGATTGTTTATCTGTGAATATTTCAGGGAGAAATCCAAGCTTTCTGATGTCCTAAACTCCAAACATGAGGAAACAGAGGCCTATCTTTCAGAGATTGAGGTTTCTTTTCTATGAAACTTTTTTCAGATGGATGACTCCTTGTTTAAATTTCTCAAATTTGCCTAAACTTCTTGTTCCAACAGACCATTGGACAGGCATATGATGATATGCAGACTCAAAACCAAAAGCTTTTGCAACAAATTAGTGAAAGGGATGACTATAACATGAAGGTAGGCAATAAGCCGGATTTAAAAAAAAATGGAAATCTTCCAACTTCAATTTGTTTGATCTTAAAGTAATTTTTATATGATTTTTTCATCATCTTTTTCTCCCATTTTGATTAATGGATTGGCAACAAACATTGAAGACACCTCTTAAAGTTTCCTAAATGTCAAAACCTGTCCGGTTAATTAGTATAGTAAACAAGTGAAATATTTGGACTTGCAGGTCATTACATATATCACATACCGGACATGTTGGACAACTTAGGCTAGACATGGGTTGCAATGTAGAAAACTTGCTTATTGCAATTTCATCTCGTGCTGTTGATTTCACTTGTTAATTTTGCACTTTTTCTGGAGTACGCATGTTGATTCACTAAGTTTGTACTTATTGACCTCTGTTATTTTTCATTGCCTGTCCCAAGCCCAGGTGATGGAGAAGGTTTGTAGTAGGTTGACAGTTTTCGTAGAACCTTTCCAAATCTTATGACATGAACCCACTTAATTTTGTGCTTGATATATATTGACTACTTCATTCCCATCACAATGGACTCAGTAATTGCTCAATATCAGTAACTGAACGTGCAATATACTAGGTAGTTCATTACAGATTGTTTTATATGTTTATCATTTGCATGTCGTAGTTGTTCCATGTCTTTTTTTTCATTCAAGAATTGTCATACTGTGTGACTGTCATGTCATGTGCTACTCATGTTGCCATGTCTATGTCCATATCTGTGCATACATAACCTAGAGTTATGATGTAACTAAGATCCATGATTTGTATTGTCAAACTGTTGATCTTGTGCTTTAGGATCTGTTTATATGGTTTTTCTTTTCAAACTCCTTTCAGCTGCTGGGAGTTTATGCATGCAACAATATCCACACAGCAGTTTATAGATGACACCTCCTCCTGACTGTTACCTTAAGTTATTTCTTATGTCTGTTGATACTGGATAATGTCCAATAGCTTACAGAGTGCTTTGTTTCCGCCAGTTATTATTGAGAAATCTTGTTTTCTTTTTACCATTAAGTTTATGCTTGTTTATTATCTCATACTTCTTAACTTGTTACCTGGTCTTGCCAGTTATTATTGAGAAATCTTGTTTTATTTTTACCATTAAGTTTATGCTTGATTATCATCTCAAACTTCTTGTTACATGGTCATAATCTGCACCTTGATATTAGAGATCAAGAATAGATATTTATTTTTTTAATTTGGTTTTGGTCAGGCTGAAAATACAGCTATGTTATTGCTGGCATAGTCATAAAACTTAGGTGACATGAATTTCTGCATTTTTAACCTAGCTACACAAAATTGCATCTTTTCTTGTTTGGAGAAGGACCACAATTCAAACAAATATAGGCTCTGTTTGAGCCCCATTTTTTTTTTTTTTTGTGAAAAATGAGTTTTCTAATAGTGATTTTTTTGGAGAATGCGTGGTTAAAAAGTAGGAAAAACTTTTGGTTTACGTGCGAAATTATTTTATTGGAATAATGTGTGATTGGAATGAGTTTGGGGGAAAATGAGTTTTTAGAGAATGAGGCTCAAACAGTGGCATATATTGTTGTTCAGCTTGCCTGGTGGCTCTTTTAAGTGAAAGTGGACCAGAGTCCTTGTATATTGTTTTTATCTTTCTGGGCTGCGTAGTACCTGTAAAGCTCCGAGGAGAAAGCTCTTCGAGCTTCCCTTTATTCATTTCTAAGCTAAGGTCTCAGGTCTTCGAGTCAGCCTACTCTTTTTTGAAAACTCTAGCACCCACGGGCATATGGCCTGGGAGGTCTTTCCTTTCAGCTGGCCTCTCTCATGGTGCCAACCTTGTATTAACATTCTCGTCAAAATTCATCAATCCCCGATTTGGATTTTGAAGATAGCAGGTAAAGAAATTGCTTCCAAGAAAGTTGAAATCCCAAGCTTGTTTAGTTGTCCAAGTGAAACGGTTTGGAAAATGATTTTCCAAGTGGCTTTCATTTGCAAACAGAGAAGAAGACAAATTTAAAATGCAATAAAAACAGAGAGATTTAAGTGGACTACGTAATTTCGTTGCGTTTTCGCACTTCTCCTGATCTTCTATGCGGCTACTTGTTTCCTTTCAAACTATAGAAGTGTTTTGAGAGTTTCCCAAAGTAGCTTTTGCTTACTATTTTGTCTCTCATGGAAAAGTTTTTGACGTGGTATTTGCACTTATTTTCCTCACTAAGTCCTCATTTCAAATAAAGTGTCCTTTTTTTGTAAATGTTAATGTGTGAGAGAAGAATCCTTGTCAAGGTTTTGTGGACTCGCTGCCGCATTTGCTGTGTATAAGCAATGCAACAATCTTTGCTTGATTAATCCCCCCAACTCCTCACCCATGAAATAGGAAACACAAATAGATTTTAGCTTTTAATGGATTTTATTTCGGTGTATCATCTAATCGGTATTACTGTTGCAGCTTGTTTTTGAAGGTGTGCATTCAAGGCAGATGAGAGATAATCTACTTGTGGAGAAGCGTTCCCTAGAGAGAGCCATACAACGAACCAAGACATCTGTTGATTTTCTTGAAACAAAAGTAGCTGGAATTGAAGATCAGGTAATTCGAGTCTCTCAATTAAATAAAATTTTTGGTACACTGCTTAGTTTAATCAAAATTATTATTGTTATATGTATTTAGAACTCGTCATTGGTAATATTTTTTGCAGTTGAAAAGCTACTCGGATCAAATTCAGAGACTCACAGAAGATAGGGTCCAAATGATGGCTACTTTCGAAAATAACCAAAAGAGACAGTTAGATGTGAAAAAGTCCTCTCAGCAACTGATAGAAACTCTTGAGGAAGCACAGGCCAAGGTTGACAGGGGTCGACTGGATCTTGCCGAGCTGCAGATAGAGCTAGAGAAAGAGAGGTGGTTGGAATTTCCGTTATATTTTACCATTTTACATAAAACTAGAGAAAGAAAGTTGGAATCTATATTGCATTTTTCCAGTTATATGGAGATGCTTTTTATTTTTCTTTGTTTTTGGTTTGTTTTTATCTTTCTTAAACTTTTCTCCTTACTAGATTTGAGAGAAAGAGAGTTGAGGCAGATCTAGAAACCATGAGGAGGAAGGCTGAACAATTGAAGTCACATGCTGACGGCTCATCTGAAGCTGAAAAGCTTAAGCAGGAACTCGGAGAATACAAGGAAATACTCAAGTGCAGTGTTTGCCATGATAGGAGAAAAGAGGTATGTCTTCAATTATCTTCGTTATATCTTCCATCAACCACTTTTTGAGTCTTGAAAGAAGAAGTAGCATTTGCAACATTGCTGAGTTGTGAGTTGGGAGGGGGTCCAAGGTTCAAATTACACATTTACCACCACTTTCCTCCTCTTTTGTTGACTTGGGCAACTAAGTTGATCAGGTCTTTTGTTGTGTGGGGTTGGGAGGCCACTTGGGTAACCTGCTCATAATGTTTTTTCCATATCTTAAAAGCTTAAATTCTGCTATAACGGTTCGCTCACGTGCATATTTCTAGAGCTAACAAGTGTTCTTTGCAGGTGGTTATCACAAAATGCTTCCATCTGTTTTGCAATCCTTGTGTAAAAGGAATCATTGAAACGCGTCACCGCAAGTGCCCAGTATGTGCAGCAAGTTTCGGGCCTAACGACGTCAAACCTGTATACATCTAACCAGGAGTTGGAGCCTGGCAGTGATGCATCACTGCCTCAGATGCATTTCAAATCAGGTAGACCTAGTGGACAATGTTCACATGTATTTATGTACTTAGATATGCTGAGACCAAAAGATTCATAGCAGGAATTTCTAAAAGCTCTTCTTCCATCATCAGAAATCAGGGCCTGGGTTTCACATTTCTCTGGGTGTTTTCTGTTGTATATATGTTTACTGCTCAGAGCACTTGGATACTTTTTAACTTGTTACTTTGCAGTGTTAGGCATGAAGTTTTGAGTGACCATTTCATTAATAAAAATTTCGACTCGTAGAAAGACGTTTTACATTTCTGGCCATCGTGTGAGGGAGGGAGGAAAGTTCCAGAACTAAGGAGCATTAATTGATTTTGGCGCCACAGTCTTACCGATTTATTTGCGATTGTTTTTGAATATTTATTGTTTGTAGTGTGATTAGATGATTGAAATGTAACTTAGGATTCTTAATATGTATATATACATATATTCCCTTTACATGATAGTGATTAGATTTTTTGGTCATCTATGGGGATATTTGTTCTTCCGTCTTAATCTCGAGCTTGCTTCTTGATTTTAATTGGATTCATCAGATTCTTTTAACCTAGACGGGTGTTAGTATTATTCTTCAAATAATACTAAAAAAACTGGCATTTTTAAGGAATTAACTCGGGCTGGGTTGGGATGATGAATCCATGTTAATATACAAATGACAATGGAAAAACTGGTCCCTCTTCGTTCCAGTGATGTATCCATTTGTATCTTGACAGCAATGAATCAAAGTCCTATTCAAAGAACGTGGAACCCATTTTTCTGTGTAACGAATCAAAAATTCTGGGCATGTCTATTGTCCTGTATTTAAGGCATTGTTTGTATTGATGTGTATTTAGTTAGTTGGCCGGTTGCTCTCTACTCAGCTCTCTGATGTCTATTCGCGAATTAATTTCGTTTCGCCCGAGAAATCAGTAGATTGGATCGTATAATTAGCCCTTGTTTGGTGTGAACTAAAATCAGATTTTTAGTAGATTTTAATAAAAGTTGATAAAATGTGTAATTAAAAAATTGTGAAATTTATAAAAAAATGTGGTCAAAATGGATTATTGACTTTGACCTAGATTAAAATCTTAATTTTAATTGGTATCAAACAGGGGCTTAATAAATTTGGCGACGTTCCTATCTCTTATTCTATATAATCGAGCCTTCGAAGTTTCGACCCCCAATAACATGATTGTACTTTCCAAGCTAAGAACAAAATTCTCTCTTAAGCCCTTGTTTGACAATTATTTGAATTTTTTTTCTATATATTTATTTTCGATCACATATTTATACAATAAAATATTTTGTATATAAATTCAAAATTTTTTCATATTTTTAACTATACATTCTATTAAAAGTCACTATTTAAAATTGCTTTTTTTCATATGATGGTTGTCAAAACAGGGGCTTTTGTGGATTTGAATGGTGAACATGCGCAAGACATAAGGACAACCTTTGGACGACATTGGATTCTTCAAAACATACCTTTGATGTGGAAAATTAGACTTGATATGTACAGTTTTTAATGTTACTGTATGGAATCTTGGCATTTTTTATCATCTCGGACTAAAACTTGGGAGGATATCAACTTTTGTTACTCAATAATTCAAATAAAATAAATTTGGACGGTGTTAATTTCATATCAAATCTGTTATCAACCTATTTTTCGTCTCCAACTTTTGGAAAATTAGCGTTGTTCATCCAAATGGATGATTGACATGTTCCGAAAATGAAAAGGGCAAAATGACAACTTTATTGTTCTTAATTAAAATATTAAAAAAAATGAAAAAGAAAAAAATCAGAAAGAAAAACAAAATAAAAAGATAAATAAAAAAATCAGAGAAGAAAAACAAAACAAAAGAATAATAAAAAAAAAAAAAAAGGATAACGAAAAGCCGTGTGGATCCCATATTCTTTTCTCTCTCTTTTTTTGTATTTTCCATTCATGTATATTACGCTGCCCAAATAATTAATTTTATCTTTGAAAAAGATATATGCCACTTTGCCCAATGAAGCATTGCAATGTGGCTAAATGATTGAGGAAAGACTTCAAGGAGATGGTTGGAAAGGTCACTTATCAATTATAATAGTGTTTATAAATCATGGGGTTCACATAATGAAATATGCAATTGAAATGTTGTGTTGTGTTTCATGGTGATTAAAATTAATTGAACTTTGAATTAGATTATAACTAAATTTTAATTCACACCAAACGAGACCTTACATTTTGTTTAACATTTCTTTTAAGCCTGCAGCTGAGGATTGCTCATCTGTAAACACAAGTATTCGCAACCCCATTTGGCCTTATGGCTTTTGGGTCGACCTTGTTAACAAAGAAGGAATCCATAAAAAAACTTAGGATTCGACACCATGATAAAGAATGCAATTAATCTAATTGTACAAAATTAAGTTACAAAATTGTTTGACAAAATATGAACGTGGCAAGATTTAGGCCATTGATTCCAAAAACGATTTTTAAAATCATTGACCTAGATCTTGACATACTCATTTTGTCAACAAATTTTGTAAACCAATATTGTACACATAGCATTGATCGAAAGAATAAGTGGTAAACAATTTCAAGAATTCCATTGCATAAGAAACATGTCTTGGTATTCACGGTCAAAATTTGACATGCTTCTATAATTTTACAAGAAAATAAGATTTTTATCATAATCGGAGGTGTGAGGTAAGTCGAGGTAGGGTGAAAAAGCTGATTTTTTTCTTCAATTTATTGGAGTTAGGATTGAACATTTTTAACTTTTCAACGAATTTAATATCCCTTTTGAACATAAATTGTAAAAATACTAAAATAGACGAAAAAAATACACTTAAATGAGCAAGAATTTTTATTTCATTCTATCAATAATTAAAGTGCAAATAGGTAAAATGATATGGACCATAATATAAGTTTTAGGCAATTTAAGGACTAATTCCATTAAAACCTTGCCTTGAATTCTTTATTCCTCCACTTATTTACTACCCCTATCATATTTATATTTCAACACTAATGCTGCCTCACCGTCATATATATTATATACAGAAATATACATATATATGTGGGGGTGATGGGTGGGGGTTCTGCTCTTGATTTTGAATTATCGAAATTACCAATGTGCTGTGGCTGTTGAATGGGGTTATTTCCAGTAGCAGTCCCATGGAAATGGATCATCAAGCCGGAATCCAATATCGGCGACTGCTTCAGCCAGCTTCCATGAAGAAGCACAGTAAGAGAATCCGACATTAAGGTCTCTTTCATTGAAGCAAAGATCTGGGAGGTCGAAAAATGCGTCGCTATCATCAACGGTTGAGCAAGAATTGGATGCTTCTAAATTTGTTGAAGAATGAGAGTTGGGCAGCGGCTCATGTGCTTCATCTTTGAATTCGCTGCTTGTAATTTGGTCGGGACATACTGCGGCTGCTGCTGCTTTGGCCGCGGCAGCTTGGATGTCTTTAGGTGAAGTGGTAGCGGGGCGCGGAAGTTGGTGAGCCAAATGAGGGAAATTGAGATGAGCTGAGTGGCCTTTAATGGCTAAAGCCGCCACGTCGTGAGCTCGTGCCGCCATCTCCGCCGTGCGATATGTTCCGAGCCATATTCTTGATTTCTTCCTCGGCTCTCGAATTTCAGACACCCATTTGCCCCAACTCCGCTTTCTCACACCGCGATAACTAGTCGGATTATGCTTCTCATTGCCACCATTTTTACATTCTTTTAGGCTCTTTGTAGTTTCTTTTTCATTAGTAAATGAGTGGTTTGAGGAAGAAACAGTCGAACCGTCGGACGAGGTGGAGGAAATGGTGGTGGAAGAGGCGTAGTTAGGTGGTAGACACTTCGAGTTGATATTTTGTTCCATATGATACAAATGTGTAGTGTAGAGTGGGAAGCTAAGTAGGAAAAGAATGTGAAATATGATACACGTATAAAATAGGGAAGTAGGTTTTATAATAAGATTCTTCTAAAATTAATATTTATTAAAAAAGACGTACGAGACTACATTTAGGAACCATTTGACAAGATTTTTGTTCCTTTGTAGAAGAGTTTTTCGAGAAAATTATCTTATGCCAACTTCCTCTAAAAATTCTTTTAATCAAACAAAACGCTTCCAAAAATTTATTCAAACATGTTCAAAAATAACTTTTTATCTCAGAAGTAGATTTTGACTTTTCAAAACCCATGTCAAACAGGTCTTCAAACTTCCCTTTTTTCCCACCACTTAAATAATGTACGTCGGCATGTCCTTTGAGATCATCTTGCAACCATATTCACTTTTTCGCTCTTCCTCACCTAATTAACTAGTCTATTTGTGATGTTGATGTGCGTACATGAACGAACAAGATTACTCAAGGTTGGACATATTTGTCTTTTATTGAAAATGAGATAAAACGTAAATTAAATTTTTTTTTTCAAATAATTTAATTTTATGATCGAGTAACGACAATGGTTCGAAGAAGTTGTCATGGTAAAAATAGTGATGAAAACAAGCATATTGTTATAACTTAACTTCTCATGTGGATTTTGCTACTTGGGATGGAGACATGTATTCACCATTTGTACACTATTTATGCTACACATGTGCGATCACATGCCAGTGGGTCCAAACTTGATTAAATATTGCCTCCCCAAATTTTGCTGTACAATTGGCTTATAAGTAAAAATAAATTTAGATTTTATTCTTTCATAAATTCGTTCACACATTGTTCTTACTAAGAAAATTAGAGTAATAATCATTGTTCTTGTGCATAAAGCAAAATTCTAGCATTTCTATCCACTATTAGCATTACTTAATGAAGTTTTTTTTTTCCGTTATCGTTGTCTCCATTAATTCTACAAAACGAGAATTCTTTTGTCTTTATTGTGACTTCACAAACAATGATAGGTTCTCACAAAAACCCGTCATACTGAACTTTGATATCCTTAACTAAGAAACAACGAGGGGGCGTCTATAGTTTCTTGCACACTAGACAAGGTGCATAAATACATGCTCATGCACTCGTGCTAGCAAAATAATCGATTTGTCTAAATTCGACAAAAGATTGATTATTTTTTCAATTAAAGTGTATGCCAGTAAATGATTTTTCGACTTCCTTCTAATATGCACTTTAAATTGCTTTACATTATTTTTTATATTCCCTTTGTTTTCAAAAATTTGTGGGCGGGAAAAGTGTTTTTTTCTTTTAACTGTCTAATGGTGTACTGTCACGTGGCACGATGTAAACAATGATGTACATGTAGCAAGATTGTAAGAAAATATTTGTTGACAAAATGATGTAGGACAACTAGTTTTGGAGTTTGAAGAAGTGTTGAACAAAAAATTGACGAAAAAAGACCGCACCAGGGGCAATTTTGTCATTTATCGCGATGGTGTCGAAATGTGTTGAAATTTGGCTGGTTGATTGGAAAAGGCCCAAAATATTGGACTCGGGACATAGCCCAAGCTCTCGGAATTTTAACCAAATTACTTTGTTTAGGCCTCCGAATAATTAATTTCCATATTTCCCATTTTGAATTTTCGCTATTTTTGGATTGTTTTACTATTATATGTTTTTAGGGTTTCTTGTAACGCCTATTTAAAAGTTTTTTGAATATTTTCGAGATCATTATTAATTGTATACAAGTTTCGTTCTTGGAGAATTCCAGTTTTCTTATTTTCAAGATTTTCCTCGGTAAATATTTTACTTCTGTTCTGCGTCAAATCTCCCGTTGCCTTTCATCTTGCAAAACTAGAACAAACATCTTGTTGAGTGGTGGTATTGGATCTATCATTAGGATCTGACTTCTCACATTTGAAAAATGCCCATCTAGTCCCATCAAAAACTGCATGGTTTGATCTTCAGATTTGTAATTTGTACTACCTGTTTCTGGTCTATAATTTTCTAGTTCTTCCCAAAGCCCATTGAATCTATTAAAGTAAGAATTAATAGAGTTGTTTGCCTGAGAGATCGAGACAATTTGTTTCTTAAGCTTATAGATGTGAGGACCATTTCCTTGATTGTACCGGTCTCTAAGCTCAATCCAAATCTAGCTTGCTGAGTCTTTCTGCATTACACTGGGATATAGTTATTTTGTAATCGAATTTATAATCCATGAAGATACTACATGATTGCATCTTCTCCAAGGGCCATAAATAGGATCATCTAGAGCAGGTTTGATAATAGATCCATCAATGACTCCTTTATTTTTCACACTCAATGCCATAATCACATATCTGCTCCATGTAGCATAGTTCTCTTCAGTGAGAACCACTGAAATGAGTTGCATTCCTGTATTTTCACCGTAATGGAGATAATATAGACTGCTAGGATTGCTGATTAACCGATTCACGATAGAAGCCACGNCCATATTGGCATTTTAAAGTTTAGGAACCACTTAATATATACTCGTAAATTTTGAAATGAACTGAGCCTCTGTTTGGCGTAGATTAAAAGTTGACAAAAATCTTAAATCAAAGTCAATAATTAATTAATTTTAACAATACATTTCATATTACCCACTACTTTTTTAACCAAACGTTTTATCAACTTTCATTAAAATTTATTAATAAATTGATTTTAATCTAGTCAAAACATGGGCGGCTAAGTTCCAATTTCATTATACATACAAATATAAACAATCAAAATTAGTAGTTGGCTTGAAATGGTAGTACATCTTGTCTCATGCAACTAAATTATAGGAGTACCTTCAAGCCCCACTCTATTCCATTGGAGCATGTGTTTTTTTTAATTATTCTTTTACTGTATATGTATAAAGATTCAGGCATTTGGGAAGTTTCATTAAATGAACTTTGGAGCATGTGTTTTTTTTTAATTATTCTTTTACTGTATAAGTATAAGATTCAGTCATTTTGGAAGTTTCATAAAATGAACTTTGGCTTAGCTACCAAAAATTCTTTCTCCAATCACTACATTATTTGCAAGAAATATGAATAATGCCAATGCAGTTGAAAGAGTTGCATTTGTGAAAGTTGGACTCCTTTAGTTGTCTCCACTAGCAATACCATATATTCTTGTTCAATAGCATCTTCACCATTATTAGAATCTTACAACTACCCAATTTAAAATCACACTTGTGTATATATATATATATATATATATATTTCAAGGTTTCATGGCATCATATGAATCTTTATACCAAGTAAGGAACAAGACTCTTACTTACAAGAATGTGGAGTTGTTGAACTACTTGTATATGTTGGTGTATGATTCAATGCCACGCTTGATTACTTCGAATATTCTTCACTTTGTAGATTAACTTAGATTAATGATCAAAATATTAGTGCTTTCAAATTCTATTGTTTTTTCCTTTGGCGAACTACCACAAGGCCAAACTTTTTTAATGAAAACACATAAAATATAATTTAGGAAGGCTACATGTGACGGCGTAGCCTCCATAAAATAGGACGAAAGTACAATTTTATCCGGAGTTCTCACCAGTCGTGCTCCTAGTAAGCATACCGTGACACTTTCTCGAATAATAATACGTAGTATTAGATAATATATTTATCAGAATATATCAAGAAATGTTTGTCGCGCAATTATTGGTAGGTATAAGCTCATTTTTTATTATGCCTGTTCCATACCACATTCCATCTAGTACTGAGTATCGGTTTACATAGATTTTGGAAAGATTTTTCTGCACAAAATCCAGGCAGCAGCAAATGAATTAATTTAGCGACAAACATGAATTAAAGTTGTATCTGATTTAGGAGGTTTATTGTTTGTGGTTTAAGGAATTACAGCGAGCCTTGAAACAAGAAACACGTTGATAAAATGCAAGCTTTGATAGTGAAATATGCATGCATGACTGGCGAGAACTGCAATTAAACTGTGGGTTCAGGTTTTAATACGCTCTACATCCATTAAATTATTTGTGGTGAACAACACACTACTGTAGCCGAACCACGTTGCTTGAGATTTCTTGTTTCTTGTTATTATTTACGGTACTTGTTGAAAATTTACTTAATTATCACAACGAAAAATAAAAATAATTTCAATTCCATCAAGAATCTATTTTGTGTTTAGATTGAGACCGTGATAGAAAATATACATTTATTAAATTCAGCAAACTTGTTTTGAAATCAAACAATCACGATCTGCATTCCACGGTTATCTAATTGTCCAACCTCCAATGAAATTCCACATAGGGAACAAGAATGAGAGGATTATGATTTCTTTTTTATTGTGCTAACAAGATAATGAATTGTGTTATGTTCTTTCTGAAACCCTAATAGTTTATTAATATAAGTCCGATGGGTTTGGCCCGCCTCTTAAACTTAACTCGTCCAATATTCAATAATTTTAATTAACTAAAGGAAAAATTCAAGTCTAAGAGTTTAAGTTTGACTCATTTCAAAATTAAGAAAAAAAGTTTATTATTTCAAAAATTAGATATTAATTAAAATTTATTTATGAAATAATTAATTAAAAATCTATTTTTAATTAATTATATTAATATCACAATTCTATACTATTGATCACAAATTATTTTTCGATTACGAATTAGAAATTTTATAGGTCATAAGTTATTTTATGGTCATAAAAAAATTATATGTCACAATTTATTAATTAGTCACACATCAAAAAATTGTAAATCACAATTAAATATATTAAGGTCACAAATTATCGAATTAATTGGTTACAAATTATTTTTCAATCACAAATAAAAAATTCTATATGTCAAGATTATTTCTCAGTCACAAATCAAAACTTTTATAGGTCACAAATTATTCATCAGTATCAAAATCAAAATTTTTATTGGTCACAACTATTTTATCGTTCACAAATTATCAAATAATTGGTCACAATTAATTTCTCGGTTACAACTTCATAAATTGTGAGTTACAATCACATTTTTAGGTCACATATTATTTATTTTTTTACAAATTAACCAATTATTAGTCACAATCAACCAATTAATTAGTCACAAAAACCCGTGTCCCATCCCATCCACCCATGACCACCACTGCCTCACTAGACCGTGCAAAATCACAACCACATGCCACATCAACGCAAACCCACTGCCACACTAACGCAAAACCACTACCACAATAACCACAACACCCACCCACACACCAAACTGCAGCACCATCATCGCTGCTAGGTTGCGACAGCACCAAACATCCAGGCACCATATCGCAAGTGCCTTGCGCATCACATGTGACCACTACAAACACCATCACCATCACCACCACAATCACAATATCACCACAAAAACAACCACAAACCCATCACAAAACAACCATCACAAACCTATTGTCACGCTGAGCTCTCTGCGCACAGCGACACTCAGATCGTTGCGCACCGGCGACCAGAGCGTACGCCGTTGTGGGTGGCGCTTTGATCTCACCGCCATGCCCTAAGTGCGTCGCTGCGCCAGAGAGATCACAACATTGTGCACAGCCACGACGTGCACAATGAACTCCTGATCGTCGTTGTGCGTAGCGAACGACGATTGATTCACCGCTCACAGCGGTTGCTCAACACAATGGATACGTCGTCTCATCTCCACCCGTCGGTGAGGAAGAAAAAATGGGTAGAAGAGAGTGAAAGGAAAGATAATGCCGGTGAAGGAGAAAAATGGGTATAAGAAATAGTAGAGAGAGAATCGAAAGAAAGAGGAAGAAGAAAAAATGAAATAAGAAATAGTAGGTAGAGAATTGAAAGAGAGAGAGAAGAAAGAAAAATGAAATGGGTTTAAAATTTAATTTTATAATATTATTTTAGTATAAATAAACTTTAAATCTGACTTTTGAAATAGCAACTTAAAAAATCTGGTTTCATGTAATTTTCACTTAATTAAATTTGGTTCGTGAATTAATTAATTATCCAATACTTGTTAATTAATTAATTGGTGAATCTCATTCTTCTACTTCTCCTTTTGTGTGTGACTTATTTTTATTTTTGATCTAATCAAAATCAAGCAACCCTTACGACATGAATTATTATTATTGATCTAATCAAAATCGATAAATTAAAATACCATTTTTTAATTTATCACAAATTCACGTCGCGGTACAAAATTGACATCTAGCAATGGTCAAGGCAAGACATGTGACGGAAAATGTCAAGTCGTATGACAAAATCAAACTTGTTTGTTTATCGTGAAATTATAATCCATTCGTCAATATGATCCGATCAATTACTAGATATGTTTGTTAGTCTCGATTATCGATTATATCTTTCATCTTACTATTAAGTCAATGTAAGTTGAAAACTCTTTTTCGACTTATGAGTGTACATTGTTCAATGATTTCGTTATCAACTTAATTGAATAACATGTAGATATTAATTTCTTGTTATTTAAGAGTGATGAGTCATCTATTAATCATTCACAACCTTATATGATTCTTGATATATTCGAACGATGTCGTATTAGTAGCCCTTGGTAGAGTAACTCCAATATCACCAAAGTATGACTGTCCCATACAAGGCACTATAATTACCTCAAGTCGAATGATCAATTCCACTACAGAATGTTAGAGATTAACCACCAACACTTAGATAGTTATTCATGCGAAATCTTCCCAACAGGTCTCCAATATTTTGTTCTAAAACAAAATATCCACGTGTTCATTTAAGCGTCACCACACTTTAGGTTGTACATCAGTTACTTCTTAAGTAGGAAATGCCGCACGTGATGGTCATCTATATCTCTTTATTACTTACGACTATTGATGATTTAAGATTCAGTCATATGTAATTTGTATCTCACAATCACAACTCCTTACGATTAACAAATCACCAAAACTTAAATCTACGAATTCTATTATTTAATTTACTAGAATTTAATTCAATTAAATAATAGATTTGACATAAATGTAATACATCAATTATATATAAAAAAGTATTTATGTTTAAAGTTGATTGGATTTAGGATATAACACTTACAGTAGTTTTGTGATTTATGTGAGATTGTGGAGATAATTATTGTCGTTGTACGAAGTTAATATGTGGATCGATCTATTTTGTCACGTAAATAGGAATTTCAAACTTATAATTACAATTTTGCCCTAATTTGTTTTAGAGATGGTAATTGTGCGATTTTTTCTTGTAAACTTCTTTCATCATTGTGAATTATTGCAGTGACAGAAGATGATGTAGTTTCACAATGAAGCGAGCATTTATAAATCTTGTGTGTTCTTTTATTTATTTTCTTTTTACGACTTTATTGCTCTTGATGGTAAATTATTATGATTTCTATTTCTCAACAATTTATCCCGTAAACCAACTCATCGATAAATTTAAATGGAGTGGCGGAACCTTAGTTCTTTAGCTCAGCTTTCTCACTTTTCATGAAACAATTTTGACAGCTTCCTTTCGGGAGAAACGACTATCAAAGCACTGCACATGCCACCTGATCATCACTAGACTAGTCTCGTGGTTAGTTTTACCCATTCATTACTCTAATAAGTCTCCTAGTCCTGGTGCAGATGTGAACAGCAAAAACTGTGTAGTCAACTTCAACTTTAGTTAATTGTTTAAATGGAACAAAAGGAATGACGAATATTGTAGTGAGCTTTTATAGGAAATTCTATGTCGCGATGATGAAGCTGTAGACTTGGGAGAAATTCAACTATTCAAGTACTAGTCATTATTTGCTGTGATGTGGAATGTTTTTTAAGGCAAAGAGAAGATGCCCTTAAAAGGCCAATTGTTTCTATTCCAACAGTGTAATATGTTGGGAAACAAAAACATTTGCATGTATGGCCTGTCCGTTCAAACATGTAATTTCTAATTGGGGGCATGTTTTACACAAGGGTCCATATGGATGGCCACAAATCATTATTTTTTTCTCGTCGCACTATATTCTAATTGTATTGAAAGTCTTCAAATTTTGCTGATTATCGCACTTATGTCCCATTCGTTTAACTTTTATCATTGACCTTCTATTAATTAGCATATGTTGTTACTAATTACGATTTCCGACAAAAACTCCACTATATGGGTATAAAAGATTCATTCTCTCTATATATTTTTAAATAAGAAAAAGAATTAATTACAAAAAGTTCGCCAAAATATTTGCTCTTCATTTCAAAGCACGCTAATAGAATATTTGGATATTAACCATAATCAAGAACAAGGTGTGTTAATGAAAGGTTGAGGATAAGACTGCAATGAAAAAGTTGGGGACGTAGTTGCAATAATAAACAAATATTGATGACTTCATTGAAATTAAAAATTAGTGCAATAACACCACATTTTATTTGTTGCACTTGCACTACATTATAATTGTAGTTGAGGTCCTCAACCTTTGCTTATTTGAGCACTTATGCCTCCAATAATTTTTCCGTCGTATTCTTATCCTCAATCAATGATGATTTTTGACCAAACATTATGTTTTACTTTGAAATGAGGAACATTTATTTTGTTTCACTGAATTTATTACTTATTGAAAACATGATGGACAAATAAGTAGTTTTACGTCCTTTTAATGGACTTTTTGGATAGAAGTTATTATCAAAGACAAGATCTGTTAATTACGACGAAAAAGTTAGGAATATAAGTATAACAATGAGAAAAGATTTAAGACCCTTTATATAACGAAAATATGGTACAATAAAAGAAAACGGTAGTGATATTAATATATTTAGCCTTAACATAGAGACTTAGAAGATTAGTTGCACGATTTTCGAATTCCTTTTATGTCCATAATTCAAAAACGAAATAATAAAGTTTTTTGTATGATAATTGCATTATAGGGTCATAGGGGCCCTCCTCCTTTAGATAAAACACTTCTTTTTTCGTGACCGATCATCTGTCTACTTGTTAATGATCGATGGAGGAAAAATATTTCCACGGAAAAGTTGCTGTTACTATTGTAGATACCTTACTTTTTTTTTTCTTAAACGAAACAAAGAAATATAAGACGAAACAGAAAAGACGTCATTATGAGGATAATGTGTAGATGCATCCACATCTGCATTAGAAGAAGAAGAAGAATAAGAATTAGCCTCTTCTACTCGTATAACTTTAGATTTGTACCTCCTAGTTGATGGTTCGTCTCACTCAATTTTATTTGCATATCTCCTTTCTAGAGGGTTTACAGTCACCCCAAAATAGCCCTCTTGATATCACCCCAACGACACCTCCCATAGGTAGTTGAAAGAGATCGCACCACCCTGAAACATCCGTGAAGTTCATCGAGTCTGTTATCTTTTAAAATAGTGAGTGATGGAGTGACATATATCAGATAATATTTTGATAAGTATGTGATAACTAGAAAAATATGAGAAAGTTAAGTGGCAATTGAAAAATATTCTAAAAGTTCAGTTTAAAGTAGAATTTCCTTTTAACATCAATGGCAACTGAAAAAACATTCGAGATAGTTAAGCGGCAATTAAAATATTTAACCCTTGTTATAATAATATCATGCCAAGTAATACACACATGCAGCCCGTTAGGCAAATTGTTGTCAAACAACCTCCCTAGACGATGATGAATAGAATTGTTTTAGTTCAGTCGGCATAGACCAAATAACTGAAGGTATATCGACACCAAAATTTGGTAAATCAACCCTATAATCTAGTTGGACCATTGGAAGCAGCCTAATCTTAATTAGTGCTGCTCATGGCCAACCCAAACTTGGAGGGCTCTTGTATGTTGATAGCCCACTTATTTGTTCCTATTTGGGTCTTATCATCTCTTATTGAGCTTAACCTAAAATCATACATAATCCTATTTATATCCCATGCCCATTATTGTTCAAGCTTGAGAGATATTAAATAGCCCCCTTTCATTTGAGAAGAAAACCGACGGTTATTTGGCTTGCTTTGTGCTCTGCCTTCCTGCTTCGTGCTCACTGCCTTCTCCAGCCTTGGTGGCTTGTGGCTATTATATCCTCCATTTCAAGGTCCATTTGTCGGCTAAAAACTTAGAGCAACCGTTTGGAGCTGTGGTGTTGGTTGGGTTTTCACTTTGTGGTGTCGATTGGAGATTCTGAGCCCGGATTCTTGGTGCAAAGTAGGTTGTTATTATTCACACAGCCTAAATTTTGTAAACTTCACCTCAATCCAAAACTTATCACTTGGTCAGATGAGTATAAAGAAGTTGTCTAACATTTATGGATAACAAAGTGATGGTGGAATAGAAGACTTGTGGTGTGCCAAGTGCTCATAATGGCTTTGATACCAAGCACAAAATATGAAAAGAATTTTGAAAATGAATAAAAGACTTAATTATATTATTATTGATTGATGATCATAGGCCCATGCACCTAAAACACATTTATTTCTATTTATAATAAAATAAGTTCAACAATTCTCTATTATTATTGTAGCTAGTGTTTATTCAAAATAGATAACTATCAAATAACAAACTAACAATTTTGCATTTATCATTTGGTTTGAATTTGACAATTTTATCACTCCAAGATTTATGATCTCCTTATCGCTCATTTGATCCTCATCATTTCTGTTGTCAAGTTGTGGGATGTTTCTAACACGTACTAAGGATTATAGAATTGTTTAGAGTTCTGTATCTTGTTCAGGATAGGGGTTGTGGGTTTGGACATGTCCCAACTGAAGTTGATGTTTATAGTTGAACTCAAACTCATGGCAATAGGGTTCATCGAGAACCCGGTCCACTTGTTGGTTTATCTGAACCAATGTTTCTTAACGGAGACATTCATTGGTTGGCTACCGGTCATTTTATGCAAGCGAATTGGACACCTGATTATGATCTAATTGAATCGATATTGTTATTTGATATTAGAGATGAACGCTTTAGAAAGATAGAATTACCCGATAATTTCTCCAATACGAATGATAACTCGCTATCTTTTAAAAAGAATAAGGGATTACTTTCTTTGATAGTCGTTGACGTTGGCAGTGACAAACAGAATGTATTGGGAGTGGCATTTGTGGGTCATGACAGAGTATGGTGTTGTTCAATCTTGGAATAAACAAATTAAATTTAGTTTTGAGGTACGGGTGCAGTGGACGTGCCGTGTTTCATTCACACGGAGTGGGATATTCACCTTTCGTGACTGGGAAGATGATGTATTAAATTATCCTACTTTCACAGATATGGAGTTTCGTCAATTAAAGAAGATAGAAAACTGCACTCGCGGCAACCTGGTATTATGCTTCCCTTTTTCTGCTAAATGAATAGGGTATATATTGTGTACATGTCAAGGCGACTTATGGCTCGTTTTGCAAGATTTTTGAAAAATCAAAAGTTACTTTTGAAATTACCTTATCTGGTTTGAAGAATTTTTAGAGAAAATTGATCTAAGTTTGCTTTCTCAAAAAGTTCTTCTACAAAAAGAAGTCGCAAAAAATAAAAGTCTTGTCGAACGAGTCCTTATTACATTATAACTATAAATAAATATCATAATCGTTTTTTAATACAATAATTTTAAAATGAATTATGTCTTTTAGTTCAATTAGTTATTGCCTTGTAAGGATGTTAAATTTGAACGAAAATAACATAACATGATCAAATAAGAAAATTGAGCCTGTGTTTGGCTAAATTTACAGATTGCTTAAAATCGATAGAATCACTTTTTATTCACAAATTTCGTGGACAAATATTTATTATTTACTTATCTATCACTTATTTCTATCTATTTATAATCTAAATTGTTTATGAACACTTTCCAAATTAGAGTGATTCTATCATGTAAAGTCACCATTTCCACTAAATTGAGAAAATATATAAAAATTAAATTTCAAGAATTGGAATTTTAGAGTATGTTTGGCAAAGTTTTTTGCTGATTATAAGTTGATTAAACATTACTTCTATTGCACATATTCCGTATGAATGTTCAAAATTTTTATTTATTTTTCATCAAAAAGTTTCACAGAACTGACAAACTTATAATCTACAAAAACCTTACTAAACATACGCTACGAAAATTCAGTAATTCATCTCACAACGCTAGACTTCTTCATGTCAAATCTAAATATGATACCTCTTTAAACTTCAAAAAACTTGAAAGTAACCGATTGTAATATAGTAAATCTTATATAAGCACACTACACCAGAAACCGCCTATGGCAACGCGCGAAAAACGTTGCCATAGACTTTTGGCAGCGTTCGGATGCACGTTGGGAAGTTTGATGTGGCCGTAGAGTTTCAACTTTTGACAACGTTCATCGAACGTTGCTGTTGCCTAGTTTCAACAACGTGCATTGCACGTTGCCGTAGATGTATCCGCAACGTTCGACGAACGTTGCCGTAGAGTGGAGAAATCAGGCGATTCAGGTGAGGCTTTGGGTGCGAAGGGCTGGCTGGAGTCGCTGGAGTCGTTCGTCGAGTGGAGAAATTAGTGTTTGGGAATGAGGTATAAGCTGGGCCTTTTGGGGTTGGGCTGGGTAGTTCACAGTTGGGTTGGGTTGGGTAGTAAAAAAATGCTTTTATCCTTATCTTAAAAAAATGAAGAAAAGAAAAAAGAAATTGAAAAAGTTAATGACAACGTTCATATGAACGTTGCTAAAACTATTAATAACAACGTGTAATGAGCACGCGTTGCTAAAACTATTAATAACAACGTGTAATGAACGTTGCTAAAAGGTTAATGACAACGTTCATATGAACGTTGCTAAAACTATTAATGGCAACGTACAATGAACGCGCGTTGTTAAAACTATTAATAACAACATGCAATGAACATTGTTAAAAGGTTAATGGCAACGTTCATATGAACGTTGCTAAAACATCTAATGGCAACGTGCAATGCACGTTGCTAAAACTAATCTACGGCAACGCGCATTGCACGTTGCAAAAGGACCTCGAACGTTGCAAAAAGGGTATATTAGCAACATTCATTAAAAAAACGTTGCCAAAACTCAATTTTGTCAACCAATAGCAACATATACTTGTTGAATGTTGTCATAGACCCCTTTTAGCAACATGCAATTGACAAATGTTGCCTTTTGCATGTTGCAAAAGGCCTTTTTTCTTGTAGTGGCATATAAATACAACCACTCTTTTTAGCAACTAGAACAATCAATGTTAGTTTTAGAACACTCATATTCTATAAATATCATGTCACTCATATGAACACTGGCGGATCTGGGGCTGGGCTGGGCTCCAGTCACCCAGCCATACCACAACCCACACGGTAAAAGAAAGAGAAATGAGGAAATTACAAAAAATCAAAATTTTAAAGTTTCGATTTCAAATTTCAGATATAAACTTTATTTATATAAAAATCATATATCAATTCATGTATTTAATCTATCTTATCTCTCTAAATCATAATTACAAAATCCTAAATATCCCAACCAAAACCCTAATTATTTCATCTCCCCGTTTTCTCTCCTCTCCTTGTCTATCCATCACCGCTGGCACCACCTCGTCGCACCACCTCACCGGAACCACCTCACTTCTCTATCTATTATCACATCTCATTCTCTCTCCGTTGCAACGCGAATTGACCTGAGAAAGGCGCTGCCTATCGAACACGATAACCTAAACGCTAAAGCATTCGTTGAACACTAATGTTGATGCGAATTGAGCTGGGCTCCCGAATTTGTACAAGGAAGGTCGATGATGACCTTCGAGGGCCAGAAGATATGGGATCGCAAATATTGTGGCGAAGCTAACCAGTCTGCCATTCTAGCAGTGCAAACACCATATCACAACTGTTGATTGTCATCTATCGAGACCCGCCAGCGATATGCTTGTTTTCATCTCAAGTAATCTCCAACTTGCCGGTGAACAGCACATGGTGGTGTTGTGATGGTGAAATGGTGATGGCGATTGCTATGGGCTGTGGTTGTAGTGGTGTGGCGATAGCTGTAAAAATTTTGAATTTGATTATTTAGTGGTGGTTGGATGATAGTTGTGCAGGTGGTTGTTGGCGACGATAACAGTGATGACGGTGGTTGTGATGATGGTGTTCGTGGTGCGTTTTTGTTGGTGGTGGAGGTAGTTGTTGGTGGTGTTGTGGTGGTGCGGTGGTTGTGGGTGGGTAGTGGTGGTCGTGGTGATGTTAGTATTTTTAGATAATGGTTTGTTGTCGGCAGGTGGTGGGTCCCGAAACGAGGGTTCAGTTGTCACGTTGTTGGTGGCAGTTGTGAGATGATGGTCATAAGTGTTTGTGGTACTCACAAATTATTTGATCGTTTGTGACCATTAAATTCATTAATTTGTAACAGATAAATAATATATGACCAATGAAAAATATAAATTGTGATCAAGAAATAATGTGTGACCTAAAAAATTGTTAATTTCTAACCGATAATTTGACAATTTGTAAATGTCTACTAAGTAGTGACTTATAATATTTGTGATTTGTGACCGATGGATAAGTTGTAACGTAAAAAAAAATTATTTGTGATCGATGAACAAATTATGACTTATAAAATTTTTAAATTGTGACCGTAAAATAATTTGTGACCTATAAAATTTTTGATTTGTGATCGTAAAATAATTTGTGGCTTATAAAATTTCTGATTTGTGATCGATAAACAAATTGTGACGTAAAATTTTTGACTTGTAACCGTAAAATAATTTGTGACGTTTCAATTTTGTATTTGTAACCGATGAACAAATTGTGACTATAAAAATTTTGAATTGTGACCGTAAAATAATCTGGACATGTAAAATTTATGATTTGTGACCAATTATATAGAATTTTTGATCAAATTATATGGAACTGTGACTTTAGTATATTTAATTAATAAAATATATGTTTAAGTAATTAATTTATAAATAAAATTTTAAATTTTAAAACTTAAAAAATCTGAAATTTGAAATTTTAAACCTTATCTTTTAAATTTGAAATGGGTGAAACTTAATCTCTAGTTATGAAATTTTCCCAAGAGAAATTGTATAGTTAAATTGGCCTTAGTATATATATTAGCCCAGCTTTATATTGAGTCCCAGCCCAAGCCCAATTATCCACATATTATATTAATAAAATGTGAAATTTTTTATTACCAAATTAGATTTTTATTTAATGCATATTTTACATATAATTTTATATAAACTTTTATAATAAATAAAATTGTATTGATTAGAGCTAAAATAAATTGCTTATTTTTCTAATAAATGTTTGGTTGAGCTTAAAGTAATTAAATCTTTTAGTTTTAAAAATATTTTCATATATAACTTATTCATGCTTATAAGAAAGAAACTTACTTATTTTGACCATGATATTTGATAAGTGTATTTTCTACACTTATTCGGGGCTTAAAACTATAGAATTTTATTGATTTTTTGA